>CM070823.1:14971918-15221081 GCA_036326025.1 Chrosomus eos
GTGTGTGGTCACTGGCTGTGAATGTATTCAAGGTTGGAGGACCACAGCGTCAAGTGTGGTGCTTACAGGAAGGTGCGGGAAGCCCTTAAATGTGACCGAGTATCTACAAGACGCTAATTCGAAATAATGCCTAGCACCTGTATTTCAGTTATTGTTTTCCTCTTTCTGTAATGATGTGGGTTGACGTCGTCCTCGTGACCGTCTGCCTGCAGTGATTAAAATAATGATCAATCACAGTGCACTGGATGGGCCCTCATCACGCTCACATTCCCACTGGGGCTCGAACACATTGATGAGAGCGGTTGATCCATTCACTAATGATTCAGAGCAGAGTTAGAGTCAAGACTCATTACAATAACAGATGATGTGCTCTTTGATGACATGGAATTGCTCCAAGGAGTAGTTATTGAAGAAGCCCTCACTGAAATTAACGGTGAGAAGCTGTGTTTGTGCTGGCATAATAGTGCAACCTTGAGATGCAAAGAAAACAAATGCAACATAAAAGCTGTGTGCTTTCCCGACTCCTCCACTTATTCTCCATCACGCATTCAGCCATGAAACTTCCATAACTGCTGTTTCTTATTTGTCAAAGGAATAGCTTGTTTCTAATGTTTAGGGATATGAATGGCAGTAATGTAACAATTTTTGTTTGATTTTGATTTATCTTAATGATTCAGATTCCTCAACAGCCCATTAACATTTTTAAAAATATTTATTAAGAAATAATTGGAAAAAGAAATGCATTTTTTTTTTATTATTTTAGTTTTTGCCAATTGCTGGAATCAATAATATATGTAAACCAACAAAGAACAAAAAAAATGTGTTTGTATAAATTTCCTTCATTCCTTTATTTTTTATAAAATACCACTGATTCATTAAGCCTTACGTACAACATACTTTAACACAGTATCCGATCTTAGTTATTTTTTATTATTATATATATATAGTATTTATTAATATTTTAAATTAGCTTTTATTTTTATCATTTCACTTTTCATTTTAAGATTAGTTTCAATAACTGTATGTGCATTTGTCAATTTTTATCAGTTTTTTTAAAAAATATTTACATTTAGATTTAATTTATTTTCATTTCAGTTTTAGTTTATGTAATTTTAGTACTTTAACTTTAATGAAAATTAGAAATGTACATTATCTATATAATATTATAAATCATAGAATATTTAAATGTTTGCTTTATTTAAATGACAAATTTATTTTTTTATATTTTTAGTTTTAGTTGACAGTAACACTGCTTAGTACATGGAGTTAGACATGACTGAACTAGTTGCTATTTGTGTGATTGATACAAAATAACATTAACAATGGCTCATAAGAGTCATTGCCTCAGGAATTGGACTGGTGTGCTATATGTCTCATGTTAAAGGCCCACTAAAGTGCCTTAGAATGCACAGCTTTGTATGATGCTTTGACCATAGACAGTATAAGAAGTGGACAGAGCCATCTCATTGGAACTCAGTTGAGACAGTTGAAGCCCATTTTTAGCGATTTTTGAGCACTTCCGTTCCTGACGCGCAGACTCAAACCGACTCAAACTAAGCTGGATGACGTGAGCAACGTTAATCTTGCAGAGACAGGGAACTTGAGCAAAGAGTTCTCATACCGAATTATTTCCAATTCCCCAAAAACTTTGTTGAAATTTTTTGTCCCGTTGCTTTTATGGACTCATTATCTATGGGCTTCTCCCTTGACGGGACGTCCCCCCGATTGCCAGCGAGCTTCTTCTCCTGTCTGTACGGTCATTTCTGTACAGCGCAACAGAGAGTCGAGTGGTTATGACGCAATCGTTAGCCTATTTTTACAAAAACTGTTTCTACGGGGCCATAATGTAACATAGAAGGTAATGGAGCCCTTTATACATTGTCGTGTTTCTTTAGAAATAAATAATGGACAAATGGAGTCTTTAAACGCCTCAGATGTAAAGTTATTCGCTGTCAAAGTGACGCCAAAATGAATGGGAGTCAATGGAAATGCTAACGCAAGTGAAGTTCTGCTACAAGATGGCGGCACCCGGCCGGCTTCAACTTCCGGTCGATGGATTACCCCCTTGGCTTTGACATAATTTCCACTGAAACAGGAAGCTAAGGCGGGACATATTGAATGGCTCCTCCCCCTTTTCAAAAAGCCAATAGCGTGTAGTTTACCTCACAGACTGCAAGTCGTACTTGACAATCCGAGCGCTGATGATACGTTGGATTCAATAGTAGAGGTGTGAATAAATTCTAGAATAAATTCTTAACCAATGTATAGTTAGAAAACAGAATAAAACTCGAGTGTTTTTTAACCCAAATTGTCTGTGATGTGTCAACGGTCGCTTTGCCCAGGTGGTATTTATAGCATAGGGGGCAGGACGCTTTAGATTCTAGAGAGCATTTGATTGGACAGAAGATGTGATGAGAAGCTGAAGTCTGCGGTGATGTCATAAAAATCCATTATAGCGGAAGTGAGAAACTGTTTGAATGCTTATATCTCCTAAATGTCAATTTTGTCATTGTTTTGGAACACACCAGCTTATTCATAACCTTAGGGCTAACATATTAATACTAAAAGCTAAAAAACTAAAATCTTAATTTAAGGGGGCCTTTAAATATTACTGCCTGGAAGAACTATTGAAAGAATGCATGTGCAAGAACTGTTCACAGATCTGAATGTCATGAAAATGATTCAGTTCACTGTATTGTTTTTCTGTTATGAAACTGGCCATCAGTCATGGTGTCCCGAGACGCTGAGATAGGCTCCAGCATCCCTGCGACCCTGAAGAGGATAAAGCTCTTTGGAGAATGATTAGATGAATGTATTGTTTTTTTAATGGAACAAGACCCGGTTCTCAGTTTCCAACCTTATTCATTTTTAAAACAAGTGATGAATGAATGAATGAATGAGGCATTTATATAGCGCTTTCATATGTACTGTACAAAGGGCTTTACAATCATGTCAAGGTCTCTCCTCAACCTCCACCAGTGTGCAGCATCCACTAGGATGATATGACGGCAGCCATAGTACAACGACGCCAGTGCGCTCACAACACACCAGCTATAGGTGGAGAGGAGAGAGAGTGATAGAGCTGATTCAGTGGATGTTGTTGGATAAATAGCCAGTTCATGTAGAAGGCTGAAATGTGCGTGGCCAAATCCGTCCAAAATGGCGAAAGAAAAAAAAATCCTGATAACAGATGTTAATGCATGCTAATGGTAGGCTGAAAGTATGCCTCGTTCATGCACTTTCTACATCAGCATTTCCTTCCATAATCACTATCACTAGCTCTCCCTTAAGTACTTTTTTTTTTTTTTTTTGCGGGCAAAGTGTGTGGAGCTCTAAGCTCCTCATGGCTGCAGCATATGCAGAACGATAACAAACAAATCTGCCATAAATTCTACAAACCATTTATGAATCACTTTGGAACTGCATGTATTACATAAAACATTTCCCGTATCAGAGCATTAAATAGATAAAGACAGAAATTTACAAACCAACTCTGCTGGAAATTCAGCTCAACACAATCTGAAAAAAGTGTGTGTATAATATATATATATATAATATATATATATATATATATATATATATATATATATATATATTTATATATATCCACCCTGCTATCTCTTGCCGTGTCGGGGTGGAGTGCGTTTCTGTGTGTGTACAGCTGTGCAGCTTCTGTTTAGACTCGACTCCAGGGACGTCGCTTGACAGTAATCCTACTCCAGCCCTGATCTTTCAAACACACTTACAGCTACAGTGTACGATACAAAAACAAAGAAATGCTTTAAACTCAAAATCGATTGTGACTATAAATAACGTTAACTAGCCATTTGTTAGGGACGCATAAGTGGAGGACATCCCTCACCTAGCCTGTTCAATCAATAGGCTCTCATTAATGTTATCCATCGTCATTATCATCTTGCTGTTAAATGCAAGGCTTAACCTTACAGGAGCGTATAGTTCCTCATTATTGCATGTTTCAGTTCACTTCTGCCATTAGTAATTCATGAGCTTCTCTTTTTTTTGGATTGAGCTGGGAAAATGGAGGAAATAAAACCATTTCTCTGCATTTTTCATATTCTGTGTCAAAGTAATTAGGTTTGAAAAAAAAGCTGAAAGTTGGTATCAAGTCCTCCATTTTGTGTGTGTGTGTGTGCAACTTCCATATTTATCTCCTTACTATCTGAGCGTGTATGCATTTAAAATAATTAAACTATTTTAATGAAGCTCAGCATGCAATAACAGTCTTGGAGTGTTTAATTATTTTAATAGTTTTGATTCTGCTGTGATTCTTCACAACGTTCATCAATGGTGAATTATATCTTCCGTTTATTACAAGCTGTAATAGCTCATTTTGATGATAAATAAAGGTCTTCTTATGTTGTTTTTGAGTGTGCTTTAAAGACATCTACTGATGCCTGTGGGCTTTAAAAAGAAAATTAATTTGATTTTGACTAATAAAGCATCTGCATGCATCCTTTCAAAGATGAAAGAACTTGTTTACCTTGGTTTATTAAATCTAGGACATTATTGTGAATTAATTTGCAGTATCATACAGGTGGTGAAGTAAATACCAGGCATAATTCAGTTACATATTTAATTATGTATAATGTAAATTAATATGACATAATTACAATGGAGATTTATCCTTAAAGCTTGAAGTCGCTTAGTGGGAAGAGATTTACACCATGACTGCAGCTTAGAGAAACGGGGCTTTAACTTTTTTTCTGACACAATTATATTGTACTACTTTTCGACATAATAATGTGGGCTGTGAGTCATCACTGTTAATTAATGCTTGACAATGGTCGATGTTGTATTGCACTGCAGGACGTCAGAGCATTCATGAGGTATTAGACAAAGCGTTCTCCAAAATACTCACTTTTAAAAAAGCATTCATTTGAAACCGATCAAACTGTGAGAGACAGTGAAAAGAGCGAGAGTGTTGAGGAAAAGGCCTGTTTTGTATGTACAGACAGAGAGCTCATTACAGAAGAGGCAGAAGCCAAATCCTTCAGTGCCCGTAGGCAGGGATTTACCGAGGAGGAGATAAAAGCTGGTTCATGATCGCAATAGAAGTACATGCTTGGTCACTGCACTTAAACACTTCATTGTTTTGGCATTCATTTGAAATAGTGCTTTGACGGAGCTGTGTGAATACAATTGTTTCTGTCAAATTACATCTCTGTTCTCGTTATAGAAAGGAGTTTTGCTGTTGCTGTGAAGAAAGTAAAACACATCGGCAGGGCCGACTAAGTTGGGAAGCTGTAAGTGGGAATTTTACACGCTTCGAAACGATCGTTGTCAACACCTTCTATGTGGTTGGCAATTGCTTCTAAAATGTGTGACCTCTAGCTGCATGAACACAATTCATTAGCAGATGCAAGGGCATCACTGAAGGCTTCTGCTTAAAATAGCAGCAAAAATCATTTTGATTCATATTCTTGAGTATGTAGCTGTGCATTCATGTGGGCAAAGTATAACAAGCGATTTTGCAGTACTAACAAAATCAGTCTCCGCAGCACTTCCTTTTCTACTGTAGGCATTGACATCGATTCCTAGATGCATTTGATTTGCTTCCCTTCATTTACTTTAATTGTGCAAGCTGTTTGACATTCCCCGAAGAGTCAAGAATTGTGAGGAATGCGGAGAGAAATATATCAAGGCTAGACTGCGTACATGACAGATATTCTTGTTTGACTGCGCTGACTTTGTAATCCCATGAAAGTATCCTGGAGGCTGCACTTGTGTAGGCTGGTATACATTTTCTTGATGTCTGATTACAGAATTAACAATATGCTCAAAATCAAACCTCAAGGGGTGCGGATGGGACGTGAGCAACAAATAAACAAATACAAATATCCTCTTAATAACTTTCTGGGGTTGTGTTGTTTCCCAAATTATGTTTAATATCAAGAAGATTGAGTATTCAGATCCCAGAATATGGATCCCTCACCAGTCTAGCGTTTAATATTTGTAGAACATTGTAAAATGACGAAAATTAAACTGCCCGGATTCATTAGCTCTATGTGTTGCAGCAATAAGAAAGTAATTAAACCACTGCAGGCATTATGATGCTCCAGTTAAGAAAGGGGCCAAGTTTTGGGAATTTGTTTGTGCTGTAATGAAAAATGGATCAGCAGATTTTTGATAATGTTATTTTAGATTGGCAAGAAGACAAGATGGCGCTTTTTAACCTCTCACAGATTTACAACATTCCCAGTGTTTATATAATTTCCAAAATATATGTCCTGATCACCCTGACTCAAATTTTTATCTTATTCACTCAATTTGTAAAGAACTTACAAGAAACTTAATCAAAAATGTACAAAGCAATGAGAAAGGCAGCAGCAAGAAATGAGGACATGAATTTGTGCTGTACAAGAACAGTGTATCATATTTCCAAGCAAAGTCTTATTGGTTTGTTTATTGAAGCTGGTGGAAAAACTCATTTTATGGATAGTAATAAACCTCGCTCTTTATTGAATACACAGATCAATTATAGACTGGGGAATCAAAACTGTAATCTTTTTTCCCCTCCTGTGAGCACAGACCCACAATTCGGCTTCGGCTTATGACAAACAAAGGAACCTCTGTCTAGGAGTTTTATTTCAGAGTCCAGATATAAAAGAACACTATACAAATAAATAATGTTGGATTGAATCCTTTTTGTCTGTTTATTTAAAAAGAAAGGCTTTTTTTTTTCATTTTGTGTCACGACTGTTTCATGTTTTTCATCCATCTGTTGCCAGAGAGCTTTGGCATGCAGCTTTCATCTCTACTCTTCTCTGCTTCACTATCATCTACATTTGTTTTGACCCAGGCGAGGACAAACGTGATTGAACATACCTTGTTCAGAGAAACAGAAACATCCTGTTACAATTCACTTGGAGAGCAGGCGAATTAAAACTGTGAGGCATCAACAATATAGAAACTGAAACAGCATTTGACTATTGGACAGAGAGATATGGTGATAACATGACTCATAGGTCGGCAAGGTCACCTGACGTTCTGTAGCTAAAAAAAAGACAGTGTACGCACACATTCGATGGCTTCCAAAATCGGCTTTGATTAGCTATGATGGCAACTTAGCATTGTTCAACCATATGTGCTCTAAATCATGTAAACCCCCTGCTGATGCCTTCCCTGTGAACTCGTAAACAGCGGCTGGCTGAATTTTCAAATCTGCCGATTTGATTAACGTCAAAAAACAATAACCATCAATTACTTTCACAGTGACTTCCTGACAGCCAGTTGCCCATGCACTGCGATATTTGATTTCACATTAACCAACTGCTAACATGAATTGTGGCACATTTCATGCTAGCTGGCAGCTCGCTATCTCTTGGTAAATCTGTTTCTTATTAATGTAAATATGTGGCTATTGTGACATCCTCTGGAGGAAATTAAAACACACTTATATAGGTAATTATATATTGGATAATTAATTGTAAAGCAGTTGTGTTATTAAAATATTGATTTATGGAAGCTTTTTTATCCAAAAATATTTATTTAATTTTTTTCATATATATATTATATTATATATATTATAATATATATATATATATATATATATATATATATATATTATAATATATATATATATATTATATATATATATATATATGAAAGCTGATTTAAATTCTAAATTATTTTTCTATGAAATCTGTTTAAATGGAAAGATAGTACATTTAATTAAGGCCTAATCAGATAATATTCTTTTTATGAAATCTCTTGTCGGAAATATATTTGATTTTTCTTTTTTTTTTATAAATCTTTCTCTCTTGGAAAAAACATTCAAAGATTTTGTTGCTCAGTGCACAAATGAAGTTTCTCCATTTTGATTTATTGTTTTTGTATTGTAAGCCTATAACGAAGTTGAATATGAAAACGAGGTATGATTATTGACTATATCCACAAGCAGGTCTTAGTTAGACCAGAAAGCTCATCAGCATCTGTCATGCGGTACTGTAACAGGAGTGAGAACGTCAATGAGAAAGAAAAAAAGATAGAAAGAAAGGCGGCAAAAGAAAAGAAAGGAGAAAAAGAGGAAGAGAGGGAGGAGGGGGGAGATGGCCACACGAGAATCGACTCCTGTAAATCAATTCTTCAGCCAGGTTTCACAACAGTCTGAAATCTTCTATCATCAGGATGAAGTATGAAAACACAAAGGAGGAGAAAAAAAACAAGACTTTTGTTAAGTTTTAAACATCAATAAAATATCTTTGCTTCTCTCTGGATAAGAATGGCAGCCCATGTTTGTGCAAGAGGTGCATGCTGCCTGAGAAACCACCATGTTAGCTAAAAAATGGGTCCCATTAAGTGGCTTTAACTATAATTAATAATTTGATACAATGGACTTATTGTGTACATACATGGTTTTACATTATACTTAAAAATACCTGCTTGTAATTACAGCTGTAATTAATTTTTTGTAATTACATTTGTAATTACACTGTTGATCCTTCCCTTACCCCCTAACCCACCCTTAAACCTAACCAGACCACCACACCTGTCCCTAATCTTACCCGTATCACACCTCAATAGCAGCAAGTGTTTTACAACATGAACACAATTAGTACATTGTACTTATTTTTTGATGCAAGTACATATTACTTAAAGCCACTTAATAAAAGTGGGACCAAAAAATGAATAGGAATTTGTCTTGCAATCCGGGCATTTAAAAAAAAGAAAGAAGAAAAGAAATGATTGCATTGTGGTGAATGGTGTTCTGTCCGCCCTGTCCAACGTGAAGGTTCAACAAAATCACAGCACTGAATATCAGCTATATCTTGCTTTTGCTTTTACACAGCATTTCTTCAGGAACTTCAGACAAAAAACAAATTGGCCAGTTAGAATGTAGGCCTACATTTGTTTTCTCCACCAAAACAAATCTTGAAAAAAAATAGCACCAAGTGACATGCAAACTGAAATAGCATGTTGCAAGTGTTCTGAAATACTCCACTCCAGGTTGTTTGTTCCTCATTTGTTAATTCATATGTTCCTGTGAGAGAATTGGAAACAGACGCTCTAGTTCTCACCACTCACATACTCTGGTCTGAAATGTAAAGAACACAGGTGAAACAATCTGTGAGATGTAAGTCCCAGTGCTGTTTTACTAACTTTTACTAGTATTTTTTGAATGCAGATTGTCCAATCAGAACTGATGGATAAAAAAACAGTTTAAACATTTTTCACACCTTTGAACTGATAAAAATGTATATAGTGTCATCAATTGTAATTTATGCAGTGTCATCTGCTATTCTTTGCACCTGTGAATGACTTTATGTAAAATAAACATTCGGGGAGTTGTGAACATATGCTATAATCCTAAAGCTCAGCATTTTAAACTGCCCGTATTATGCTTCTATGCAAATATTACCTTTCATGCAGTGTGTAAAATAGCTGTTTGTGAATGTAGGTCTGAGTGTCTAGAAGGTTTTAAAGATCGAAGTGCACAACAAATATATTGATCGTCTCTCTCTCTCAAAAAAGAATTGATTCTGAACTGCTGAAACGAGTTGTCAGTCTGACTTCCTGTTACATACCTACGTAACAATGTAACAAGTTTGCATAATGCCTGCCTATGGTGTTCATTGGCTGCCCGCAGTGACGTCTACTGTCACTCCCCTATAGTTTTGTTGAGGCCTGGAAAAGTTTGGTTTGTGTTGTCGACATGTCGAGAAGATGCTGTTTTCAGTGCTGCGAATCCACTTTGTATGCGCTTCAAAAGGTTGAGGAGGACTCGCGTTGGATTTGATATGGTAAAATCGACGCCATTGTCACCTATCACTGTTTATCAAGTTCTTCTGAGGAAGTGAAATTCAGATGTGGTAATAGGCATTTTGTTTATGACACACGCTGTGAACAATAGACCAATCACAACAGACTGGGCCATTTGACCAATCAGAGCAGATTATAGCTTAGTGGAAAGGAGGGTTTAGAGTTACCGTTTTTTTTTTAGAAATGAGGTGATGTGCAATGTATATTATAAGAAAATGAAAGTGTTTTTTTACCTTGAGCGGGTGCATGCGGTCACCCGCGGTTACGAGTCATCCAAAAATATTTTTAATGATATTCGGGTCGCGGTCGGTCGGGTCGTTTGAAATAAAGATGTCAATTAAACCTTTGTAATTTATATAGTACTAGACACAATTTTCTATCAAATACATAGGCCTACAATTTACTGGCTGAACAACTGGCGCGAAGATGACGCACGAGCTAAGTCTGAGATGGAGGCGGCAAGAGAAAAGGTGAAGACTGGGGAGTGGAAGCTCCGCAAATACACAAATAGAAAGAGCAAACTGTGGGAGACATTTGCCGAAATAATGAAATATGATGACCAAAGTGCTGGCTTTGTCATGTGTACTTCTTGCGATGCTATTTACACATTTGTGTTACACGTCTATGGCCCAATGACGCTACGATGGGCATTTAATAATTTAAAAAAAAATGCGGGTCAGGAAGCGGGTCGGGTACAGTATTTTCTTTTCTTTTTTTTGCGGTCCGAGATGCGGCGGGTTAGTTGAAAACGTCGGTCAGGTGCGGGTTGTTTATACATTGACCCATGCATCACTGAAACCTATTAAATAGGTTATATATATATAGTAGGAGCCCTCCATAAATTTAGAACCTTTAAAATAGCATAATAGGGGCACTTTAAAGAAAGTTCATTAATATTTTTGGGAGTTATTTTAAGTTATAGAACACATTAACATATGGTCAGAGATAAATCATGTTTTAGTGATGCTATTTATATTTTTGCCTGCACCTCCCTTTTTAGTCGGTCGAGCATCTTGCTTCGGTGATCAGTCCAGCCCGTTGTAGTATGATGTTGGATAACGCTTCGCTTTCACTTGGATTTTATGTTGAAAACACCCTCCAAAACAATGAAAGCTTTTGAAAGTTCACACTTTTTGGACATTGTTGTGGCTTTTATTTGGAGCTCTGGGGAAAATCGAATCTATTTCATGAAGATTACTCTCCTAGAGGCTGCAGATGGCTCTCACCGGGTTACATGCTTTTGATAATTGCTACTGCAGAGAGGCCTGAGGTTACAGCAGAGTAACGGAGCATTCAGAATGAGAGCCATCAAAGTGCTTTTCATTAGCCTGCTTCAGTCTCCTTATCAATTAACTCCTTTAAATCACACATTCACAAAGCCACCCAGACGTTCGGCGAATACGGAACGGAACGGAACGTGAAAAATTCTATAGTGGAGCGCCATCATCAATACAACCACCAGACATCTCACCTTCACAAAGAGTTATTCTAGAGGGAGAAGGCCTGTATTCTCATGCCTTTCACTTTTCGGTTGTCTCTAATAGCTGTGATTATGCATTATTAGTTATGCTGGCGTATTGTACAGACTTTATCAGCTCAAAAAACAGTGAGGTGGGAGTTTTCGAATGAGACCCTGTTTTGTCCCCGTCTGACAATGAGGCTGCAATTACTGATTTGCCATTTCCAGTGAGTCCCATGCCTATTGTTTTAAAAGGTGCAGAGGCAATGATTGATGTGGATGTTTTTGTAGCTGTAATAGAAGTCCTGTCACTGACAGTGAAGACGTGATGGCCGCATTGTGTTTTGTGGGGTATCCATCTATCAGATTGTCATACGGTGGCTTGCTTTGCACTGATAAGCTAATTGCCTTTTATCAAATAAAAAAAAAGCAAAAATTCTCAGATCGATAAGACTATCTTTAAAAGGGCCTAATTGCTTAAGAAATGGGTGGAGAATGTATGAATGCGGCTATTAGAAAATGTTTGCAGGGATAATTCGCTCATTAAATGCATGCCTTGATCCACAGATGCACTGATACAGTTAGCACTGAAATCCAGCGCTTCAACTCTACATTCACTGCACGCATGACAGAAGAACATCACAGTCTCAATAGGACTCGAGATAACCCCTAACTCGTATAGTGTATTTAAAATTCAGTTCTAGCACAATAATTCAGTTCTTATATATGCTTCATGATCACAACCAACATACTACTTATGACAACTCATAAATCATATACACTGTGATGGCCATATTTGCATAAGGGTCCCTGAGATGAAGGTCATATTTGGTCAAGCATAATATTTTTTATCGTATAGAAACTTATGGTGAAGCTTGTAGTTACATGTTACTTGTAGTTATGTTATATAAATCATTACAGTTTTTCTCTATTGGTTTGGCTCATTTCTTGAAACAGAAATTACATTCTCAAAACTCTAAGATCATTTGGCAAAACAGTCTTACAGTTCAGCACAACACTATAGCTCACTTGCAAAAGCTCATATCTATCCCAAAACTGTTCACTCATGCTTCAAAACTAAATTCCTTTCTCATATAAAGAGTCAGTGCCACCAAAATGGCAAAGATCCTTCTCAATTGCTTTGGCTCATTTCTTGAAACAGACCGGACGTTCTCAACACTCTTGGTGCTTTTGCCAAAATAACGTGGATGGTTCGGCACAACACCATGGTTCACCTGCAAAAGCTCATACATCTCCCAAAACAGTTCACTCATGTGTCAAAACTAAATTTCCTTCTCATTTAACCAGTCAGTGCCCCCAAAATGCTTCGTCCCTTTGGCATTGTGTAAGCACTGCAAGCCAAAATGTTTAGATGTTTTGTCACTATGGCAGAGGACCATTGAAATATCCCTCATATCCACCTTTCAGTCTTAGCCCAGTCCTTCATTGACAATGGTTACTGTACTGTTTTTTTGTCTAGCTAACAGAATACAATTGTGTATAAAACTGAAAAAAAAAAAAGAAATAGGATTTTAGGGTAAGAGTAGCCTCCAAGGTTTGACATCACACATTGCACTCATACTGCCAAGGAAATTGTAACCATTATCATTCACACACATAAAGTAACTTCCATACATCCGAGTAAAAGTAAAATGCATACAGCATAATATACTGTAATATAGACACACAAACAAAAAACAATGAAATTATATGCAGCCTACAGTGCTGTAAATAAAGCTGGAGTTTCAATACTAAGTTCTTCACTGGTCGCTGTCCTCACCCTCCCTCTCCTGGCCACCATCCTCACCCTCTCCTGGCCATCCACACGCTGCTGTCTGTCTGACCACAGATTATCATCCACATCACAGTGCATATTCTCCCTTACGATGCAACGAGGGAAGAAACAGCGTGCATGTCGCAACCATCCCCTACACTGATCTCCTGTAATATCCTCACACTTGTTCATTGCATGGAGCAGGGACCTCTGATCTTGAGCCTGATGCTCATACACTCTCCACCTCCAAGCGGAGAAATACTCCTCAATAGGATTGAGGAAAGAAGAGTAAGGTGGTAGGAACAACATGACCATACTTGGATGAGTAGTGAACCAGGCCCTGATGAGCAAGTCACGGTGGAAATTCACATTGTCCCATACAATGACATATTGTGGTAGCCCTACAAGACCTCTCTCATTTTCAGGGATCAAATAAAAATGATGGCGGCCCAACCATCATCCACCGTGGCCCGGTGGCCAATAATATTACGGCCACGTCTTCGGCCCTTGGCCAGGTTGAAGAAAGCTTCATCCACAAACACGAGGATGAGATGGGTCTCGTTTCCTTCCAATGCCATTATTATCCAAACCTGGGGTACATGTACCCCTATGCAGGTAGGGGGTATTTGACAGAAAAGGGACGGGGGAAATCATCAATAACTACACTTACTGAACTGACTAGACTAACTGTTACAGTAAAACAACAGTATTAGATAGATATACATGGGAGGCACTAATTGCAGCTCTTTGATCCCTTTTCTTTTTGTCATTTTCACTGTCAATTGCTGTAATAAATTTATCAAATGTTCCAAGTGATTCATATATGGTATTCATGGTATTATGTTCTTGACTAATTTTGACAATTGAACAGACTATTGTGCATGTGATGACTTATACAATGATATGACGCTGACAGGTTTTGGAGCGAAAAACCATTAGACTGAGAATCAACAATCAGTTTAGATCAACAAGATCTTTTCACTTGGAAATTGTGCTAAATGTAGGCTACCTGTACTTAATCATTTGCAAAGATGTACTGAGACTTTGAGACATGTACTTAGGCATTTGCAATTTGATGAACTGAATGAGAAATTCAATTCTGTTGTGAAAAATTGCCAAGTGGTTTGGAGGTTTGTCCATGTAGTTTTGAGAATGTAATTTCTGTTTCAAGAAATGAGCCAAACCAATGGAGAAAAACTGTAAGATGATTGTGTACACTGACATTTTTCTTACTTTTTACTTGATGGTTACACCATATGACTTTTTGAGAGTCATATTTGAAACTTTTCTCACTTTTTCAAAACAACATGAAACAGCGTTGTTATTGTTAACTAAAACTAATTAACACTATCAACAATTAATTTGATTAACTGAAATAAAGCTGAACTAAAATTTACATTTTAGATGAAAAAAACTAACACTTTTAAATGAAAATTTAAATGAAACTAAAAACTAAATTATTAAAACTAAACTAATTATCAATAGTTGTCTATTTAAATAATATTAATACAAAAAGGACCTTTTTAGTTTTTTTCTCTTTTAATTATTGACAGTTATATTTAGGCCTATTATTGCCCTGAAGAATGAACCACTAGCAGAGGTCCTTATAGAGCATCTCATTGCAGCTCATCTCTTTCTGACAGGCGACATTTGGAAAATAATGGTTAAATCTGACATAATTATTTCGTCTTAGGCACAGGCTTCTAGTCACGGCTATAAGAAGATGCAGCGATGAGCTAATTTACTGTATTGTCAGAGGGCCTATCATGGCATCTTATTAGGCTGCATTGCAAATCCTAAGCTAAATGATCTGTGTCTGGCCTTCCGAGGGAGAAAACAGCATTCTGCGGCACAACTTCCGCCAGCGCAAATGAGATGCAAGATTTGAAAAGAAATCCTCTCCCCCATACAGATATAAAAGCAAGGACGTGCACACAGCCGCCTCCCGATCCAAACATTGACTCATCAACACACGCCACCTGTGAAAACACCAAGCTATTTTCACAAGAATAAAGAGATGCACCAACTTGCACGTTTAACTGTTATGCGCCACACTTAATTCCAGCACAGTTGTGTGCGTGCGTGTGTGTGTCCTAAACCTACAATTTATCACATAAATGCCAGATAAACCTAATCACTATGCTAACATTTGCAGCTCCAATTGTGCCAAACACAGACGCGTTAATTAATCTAATGTTCTTGCGGCAGACGCACACAGTCACACATGCAGTCACGCTGTGGGAGTGATTTGTAAGGCACCATGTGGGGCTCTAATCTGCGGGTTGCAGCGGGATCTTTACAGCCTGCTCACGGGCCCGAGTGGCAGAAATTAGGCCCAAATTCAATCAGTCGGCCAAGCAGTCCCAGGCCTTTCCTGCAGGCCTCGAGGCGCCTTGGGACGCGAGCTCCATCTGCACTAGGGGTAAAGAAAGCTTGCGCTCATGGCGCTGGGGAGTTATGAGTATCGCAGGCACCATCTTTCCGCACATTAGTGTCACGGCTAAACTAAATAAGGACTCGGGTTTGAGTGTTTCGATGAGGAGTAATTTAATTTAGAGCACAACGTGTTGTTGTAAATCATAAGGATGAGATGCTGGACTGCGTTTGGAAAAAGGTTTATCTCAAGGCAATACCAGAACATTGAGTCAAAAAGAAATCACACCCTGAGATTATATTCCTGCAGACAGCGTTCGGATCCCTGTATTTCTGTCGTATTTGGAAGCCGGAGCCGAAAAGAAATAATGGCGGAGCCAAACAGCTCCTATTTTTCGAGTAAGTTAACTTTCATAGGTCATTGTTGAGGGATTTTTGCAGCGGCATCGTGCGCTGAGAGCACTGTATTACCCGATTGCATCAACTAATCCGCCAACCTATTTGCTGAGGAATATACAGAGCAAGACACTGGAGAACTTATACGCGTCTGACTTGGTCGTCTGTGAAATTGATAAGCCACAAGAGATCGACCGTTTCTTATGAAATGTGCCGAGCGACAAACATGCATAAAACACTGCGGAACACAGAAGAGCATAGCAGGAGCCATATGCACCGTACTCAGGTAAATTGTCTGCATATCTCAAATATAATTCATCATCCCCAGCTGCAGTCCTGGCATATTCATTTTTCTCTCCTCTCTCCTCTCTCTTCTCTGCATGCTGAAGGATTGTGGGCGATGTGATAGGGTGCATATAGGTTGTCCCTTGAGGCCAAACTGACATGATTGGAGCATACCATTAAAATCAGAATGAAAAGTCCTCACAATGGGAGAAACTCTTGGGAGCAAAATCGGCCCTGGAGAACGCATGAATCCCATGGTTTTCATCAGCAGGTGAGAATGCGATTTTGCATACCTTAGTTTGCAGCATTCGTGTTATTTCAAATTGATTTTGCAAGAGTGATATGTACAAACTGTGCAAAGTAAAAGAAAAAAGGTTAGGGCGACAAAATAAAAAGCTAATCCGCAGCCAGAGCTGATCCTTTCGTGCAAATGGAGTGTAGGTTGTAGGAGCTTTAGCCGCACAATCAGTGCAGGGGTTTGTGATGCAGTGCTCCATTGGGACCTAATTTACAGAGAGAGGTGCTCCACAATACTACAGAGCAAAACCCCAACAAACAAACTACTTACCAATTCATTTATTCCGCCACTCATGCACAGGAGACACAACTATTTTCACTTTTACCTTGTGCTTCAGGAGCACCGTTTCTAATGCAAAAGGTTTTTTTTTTCTCTGCAAAAATCTTTTAAAGAGGGAAAGAAAGTCAGCGTGCAAATAATTGTTTAGGTTCTTAGCTGCATACATTCATGCGTATAGATTTATGGGTTCAGTAGGCAATCTATAACTTTAAATATTCATATCAAGTTTTAAAAGAATGCCTTTAGCTTTAGTGAAATATACTTCTTCAATGCAGTAGAGCAGTTTTTATGTGACTTCAATAAGGTTGATTTTAAATCGTAAAGATGGTTGGTTTGAGTTTAAAGAAAACATACTAATTATTTTATTACCATTACTATTTCAGAGAAAATTGAATTAAAAACGTGAATTTCTCAATATGCAATATGTCCGCTTTTGATTGAATGACCTTGGGCTGACATGCACTTCTCAAGCGATGATTCATGGTTTCCGGTATGATTTGACAATGTTCCAAGCGGAAGCATGAAAAATGTGAAAAAGAGTTTACATGCTCAGTGTCACAAATTTGCTTATATGATCAGTGACCTAGAAAAAGTGCAAAATCTTAGCTATACTCATTATTACACCACTGCTTTAGAGTACTTGATTCTGATTGGTCAATTGCAACATTATTTTTGTAATATTCGCTGTCATCCTTGACAAATCTGTATATCTTGGGTTACTGGAACTACTTTCATGTATGACACACCCTGGACTCGCTCTCTCTTTTTCTTACAAACGCATGGCATCATCCTATTTATTCACATAAACGACAGATTAATCTTAGTTATTAATTGTAGTTAAAATGGCCTTATACTAATTACTGTAGTATAATTGTTACAGTGTTTGTCTGGTTGCTAGACTGATAGTTTTGTACATTATAATGTATTATATATTTTCTTAGCATGAGCTTTAAGATTATGTTAAAATAATGTCCACATATTTTTTTCTTTAATTTGACAAATAACCCCCATCGCTGATTCATTTGCGATAATGAACATTATACTTAAATTTACGTGTTTTAATTTGTTAAAAATCCTAAAATTTAGTTTATTTAAAATGTTTTGTACTATCTCTCTCTTTTTCTTCCAGATGCTGAATGCAGCGTACATTTGACTTCACAGTAAAGCTGTCATTTATAACCACTCTAAGCAAAATAATAGATTGGAAGGTTTGGGAATATTATTCAATTTTACAGCCCGTCGTAAAAGAGGGGTTTTTACTTCCCTCACAGATGAATCCGTCTGCCCAATTGCTGTTCCTGGTAATACACAATAAACAAAATCAAAAGGCATTTTTGCAGAACAGGAAGGGCAAGAATTGATCACGCTCTTCCATTACTGGAGCACAGGGAGAGGAGGAGAGATGAAAGAACATCAATGTGGAGAAAATGTGCGAAGCCACAGAGAAGCACTGCCCGGCATAATGACTCAGCTAGCGCTCAGGGACCAACAACTTTCTGAAGCATCTTAGACATTAGGCAGAGAGACGGGATGCTCCTTGCCCAGTGCTCCGGCTGTGGGCGCTACCTGATGCAATTAAAGCGAACCCACAGCGCCTGTGCGCAGACGCAGTGAGATGCCTCATTCTACTGAAGGATCACGTCAGTGTTGTAAGGTCCTAATCTACACTTTTTCCACAGTCGGCACACCATGCATAATTAACACGCATTACTAATTCAAACCTAAAGTGGTTCCCATGTAATCTACTGCAGTTCACTTTAATTAAACACATGTACTCTCGAACGACCTGCAAATGCGTGTGAATGAATAAAGAACTGCAGTGAACTTGTGGTCATGTGCAGCCATGGACACATAAACTTTAAACGATGGGATGGGATCATTTCAGGGAAATAATCGTTTGAGATATAGTGTACCCAAAATGTTTTTTTGGACACTTAAACAAATCATTGCACAGAAAACAAAATATAAAAGTGGCATCTCCAAACAAATGCTAACTACTTTTCTCTGAGCTAACTTCAGTTTGCTGAGCTACTGTATTTTTGCATTGACTTTTAATTATGCAATGTTCAAGGTAATGGCGAAAGAGCCAATCTGTATTGTACATGTCAATGTGTCATGCAAAGAAAAGGAACTAATTCAAACTAGTCTCAAATATACTTTACAATCAAACTATCATAAGTGCTTTAATTAGCCTTCCTCATCTGTCGTCGGCATGATGCGGGTGCAAGATATCCACATTGAATAGATGCTTTCTTAACTGCTACTTTCTCACGCTGTCATTTTTGTTGTTTATTTTGTTATTGTAAGGATATAAAACATTGCTCTTAGCATTATCTGTATATCGCTGCAAAGGTATTTCCAAGTGAAGAATAAAAAATAACTTTCCCGTGAGTATATCGGGCCTTGAAACACCTTCAGTCTCTTGTATGTTACCTGTGCACGAGTGCCTGCATGACAGTTCACTTAAAGGGATAGTTCTCCCAAAAATGAAAAATTCTGTCATCATTTACTCACCTTGTCGTTCCAAATCCGTAAGACTTTCGTTCATCTTCGAAACACAAATGAAGATATTTTTATTGAAATCTGAGAGATTTCTGTCTCTACATTGACAGTATATGCAACTACCACTTCAACGCTTCAAAAGGAGATCATAACTAATTTATGTGAATCGAGTGGTTTAGTCTATATTTTCTGAAGATGATGAATGTCAATGTTTATGTGAATAAAAGCGATCATGTCTCTTCATATGGATTAGTTTTACAATCTCTTTATGAACTTTTTGAAGCGTCAAAGGGGTAGTTGTGTAGACTGTCTAAGGGACAGAAATCTCAGATTTCATTAAAATGGTAAATGGACTGCATTCATATAGCACTTTCAACAGACCCATGGCCACCAAAGCGCTTTACATATTGCCTCACATTAAAAATATTTTCATTTGTGTTCAGTCTTACAGGTTTGGAACGACATAAGGGAGTGTAAATAATGACAGAATTTAATTTTTGTGGGTGAATTATCCCTTTAACAGCCACAGGCATCGTTAAAGGGGGGGTGAAACACTCAGTTTCACTCAATCTTATGTTAATCTTGAGTACCTATAGAGTAGTATTGCATCCTTCATATCTCCAAAAAGTCTTTAGTTTTATTATATTTATAAAAGAAATATAGGCTCTACCGAGTCTTTCCGGAAAAACCCGAGCGGGTGGAGGCGTGCCGTGTGGGCGTGAGCGCGCGAAGCTTTTGCGTGTGTTGTAAACAGACAGACTTGTGGTTTATGAGGACATGATTTATTTTTACAATAAACAAACTGACACCTACAGTGTCCTGCTAAACACATGTATTTAAACACACAAACACAAACACACACACCATACATCGCATGCTCCATCGATACATTAACTGTACGTGATCATGTTGTTTACTTGCTGTGCTTGTTACACGCCGATAGTTAACAACACACAGACATTTGAAGCAGTTTTACTCACCGCCTGCGGTTCCGTGAACCTTTATCGTTGGGACTGCTCCATCTTTAAGTATTAGGCAATCTGCAAATCGTCGAACTGTGCCTTGTTTACAAAATTACCGTCGAAATGAAGGGAACAAACAATAACACTTGCGCAACTCCGTTGCTGCTCTGGAAAAACAAAATCCATCCACAGGTCCCTTAACTCTGGGTTCTTTGGAAATTTGTGCAGTGTTGTCTTGCCCTGGCAACCAAAAACACACTTTTTGGTGCCATTTTTTTGATTGCAGCGCAGCAGAGCCCAGCGCGCTCTGACGGGCATAGGCGTACTCTCGCACGCACTAGGCTACAGCTGCGGGCGCCCTTCCGGGAGAAGTGCCCTTAAGACCCGTATAAGGAAATTCCGCCCACTCTGACGTCACGTAGGTCCGTATTCGAAAAAAACTTTCCGAAACTTGTGACAAACCGGAAGGAGTATTTTTGGAACAGAAATACTCCATCAAACTTACAACTTCATTTTTGAAACTTTGTCCATGTTTACCATGGGAATCCAACTCTTTAACAGTGTAAAAAACTCACTATGCATGAAACAGCATTTCACCCCCCTTTAATAACAAGGGTTCTACATATAGCCCCTTTAATTTAAAAGACACAAATAATTTTGTTAATGTGTCTTAAGTGTCCAAATCTTTTTTGAGGCAACTGTGTTTTTTAAATCTACATGACTTTAGGAATTCAAATACAAATTCAATACATATATGATTGATCTTGGGATGTGCATAAATAAAACGAGTTTAAAAGCAAAACCTTTATCAGCTGGTGTCCATAAAGTATAGGCTGAAACTCTGCAGTGATTTGTAACCGAGCGTTGGAGATTGCCAGGAGCCAGGCTGAACTTTGACCTCTCCTGAAACACATTATTAAGATAAACCCTTTAAAGAAAAGTCGGGAGACTGGATTTACTCTATTGTGCTTTAAACACAGTAATGGAAACAACCCCAGTGGGCAAGTCTTTGCTGGAAAGTGTTATCAGAAGGCTGACCTACTGAAATATCAGTGTTGTGACCCACGCTGCCCCTGCATTAAAAACAGCTGTCTCCTCACAGAAGCCGGCCAGAATGGAAAACGCATCTTTGCTAAATTTGACAAAGGATCCTTAGTGAACTGAAATTGTGTTTTCAGTGCAAATTAATTCACTTCCATCTGTCGTCCTTTACTGTTCCGGTTCTGCACAGGCTCATACACGTACACGAAAATTCGGAGGAAACACATTGCGAGAGTGTCGAAGGTAAAGTTCAGAGACAAATTGTGGAGGTGTAAGGAAGGCAACAGGAAAATTATACATCTGTTATATTGCTGCTCAAACATGTACTTTGACACAATTACCTTGTGTGAGTGAATTTTCACCCTTCGGCTTGTGAGAGGTACAGGGTGCTGGTGACAGGTGGAAACGGAGCTGAGGATTGCCTCCAAAGTGCTTGGAGAAATTGACAAGCTGCTAGAGGGATAGCAGCAGTTGATACTTCACTGCCAACAAACATCTCAAGCTTAGTGATATGACTGCTGAAGCCACCTATCACTTTTTTTTTTTTTTTTTACAATGTTTACCTGTGTTGTTTGTCATACACTAATAGCATACATCTTTACATTGCTAAATTATTTTTAATTGATCACATTATGGTAATAAAATCCCACTATTTGATTAATTAAAAAAAACAAAATCCTACTAATAGGGTGAAGTCAGGCTCTCAGTTAGTACTATACTGGCATCCAGTGGCTGATATGGGAAGATTGTGGGAACGCCTATAGCGATTCTACCTCTCTACCCTGTTACAGCAACAATTTACCCTCTCTTATGACCACTCAGACTTTTTTCATGCATGTGAAACAAAACATGAACAATTCATGAGCTTGGTTACCATTTTAAATATCAATTTAAATACCAAATCCAGTGAAGTTTGTTAAGGTTATGCTTTTTTTTTGTCATTTACATACCATGCCATTCCAGCTTTAAAAAAGTCTCAATGTTGTTTTGTGTGTGTGTGTGTGTGTGTGTGTGTGTGTGTGTGTGTGTGTGTGTGTGTGTGTGTGTGTGTGTGTGTGTGTGTGTGTGTTGCTAGAATGAAAATCAAATGGGTCCGGTGTTTTTTTTTGGGGACCTCATTTACTTTCATTGTATGGACAAACAGTCTTCAAAATTATTTGTCTGTATTCCGCAGAGAGATAGAGAAAAAAGTCTTAGCGGTTTGAAACAACATGAGGGTGAGCAAATTACATACTTTTATTTTATTTTTGTTATCTCGTGAGAAAACGTAGGATTTTACGAAATTCCAATTTTCGCATGAATTCGTAGCCACCATTAGCACCAAACCGTAAAAAATAGACGATTTGCCATGAAAGTGTGTTTCTCCTTGAGAGTTAAATTGACGTAGGCTAAAATAAAATCCATCATATGAAATCAAAAAGATAGCTTTTTTAAGCATCTTGAGTTTAGAATCGCACAATGACTAAAACATGCTATTAAATGTATGCTGAGTGCTGAGACAGGATACTATACTCTGAATGTGCTTACGCTTGTGTATTCAATTACCTCGCCCCAAGTTAATCCATGGTTCAACAACAATTTTAATTTCATGGAAGAGTACACAAATACCTGGGGATTGAAAGATTTCTGCATTTTAATGACCTGGGTTACAGTAGGGCTCCTGCCGGCACCGTCTGCAGACTTTATGTGCAATGGCGGTCGTTCTGACTGGCGAAAAATAAACAAACGCTCAGCAATCTATCAATCAAGCGTGTTGCTATGATAACCAATGGCGTGAGGAGGCCACACGTCTCCACTGAAGTGCTCTCTCCATCAGTAACACCAGCAGGGATTCTCTGGCTCTTTATACACCCGACCGGGCAAGAGAGACACAAAATCGAGGTATGACTGAAGAGATAACTGACATGAAAAGTACATCTAAAATGACTGAAAGCCTCAGTGCTTGAGTTGACCACATGCGAGTATCTTTTGAATAGGTGCTATAGATGTTGTGATGGAAATTAAAGTCAGCATGAATATCAAAGAAAGTAAAATACTGCGAAACTTACCCTATATGAATGCAAATCATTTGGGAAAGGCTGTATAGTCATCTTGGTGTCTGCAGCTTCAAATTCAGAATACAGATTTGTGACTATTGTCTGTTAGTGCAAGTCTCAACATTCAACTTTCCCGTGAGTATATCGGGCCTTGAAACACCATCAGTCTCTTGAACATTAACTGTGCACGAGTGCCTGCATGGCAGTTCAATTAAAGGGATAGTTCTCCCAAAAATGAAAAATTCTGTCATCATTTGTCGTTCCAAATCCCTAAGCCGTTACATAGTCAACGCGAGCTACGCGAGCAAGCAACGCGAACGACGCGAGCGACGCGCTCCCTTTCATAGTCTAAACAGTGGACGCAAGCAGACGCAAGCATCACGGGCGATGCGTGAAATGCAATACACCGCTCACGCAACAGGGGGTAGTAGAGTAAATTTGTCACAGGCACTTTTCCAGTCCGTTTTCACCATGGTTTTCACCTTATCTACGGTCTTTCCCATCGCGGTTGCAACCTCTCTCCAGGCATTTTCCAACTCTATTTTATTGGAGTGTAATTACGATGAAGCTGTCATATATGACAGCAGATGACACTCGGGTATATTTACCGTTGGTAAGATGCTCTTCACAGATGTTTGTTTGTCATTGTATTGTCTGAAAAAAAAAAACATTTTATTATACAATATAAATGCGGATGTATGCTCGCATAATTTGTCCTCTTCGCCCGCCATTGTATTCAAACCTTCTTCTGTAAACAAAATATACTTGAATTAATGTACAATACTTGCAATGTCGCCCCCACAGACAACGCATAGTATTGCGTGCATCGGTGTGCGTCGCGTATCAAAAACTAGGACGACACATTTGGCTACGCATCGACGCATAATGGCGGCCGAAGCGTAGCGATGCGTAGCCTTGCGGACGCGGACGCGTATGCGTACCGATGCGTTGACTATGTAATGGCCCTAAGACTTTCGTTCATCTTCGAAACACAAATGAAGATGTTTTTATTGAAATCTGAGAGATTTCGGTCTCTACATTGACAGTAGCCTATATGCAACTACCACTTCAACGCTTCAAAAAGAGACATTCAACATTCAACTTCTATGAATGTTTCTACAATTCTTCTTCTACAATTTTTATTTTACTTTTTTTTTCATTGAAGCTGTGAGTGTAAATTTTAGCGTACAAGTACTAATATTTATTAGCCTATACAAGTTCTCAAATTCACATCTACATGCTCTTGAGTTTTGGACCCTGCTGATTTCCATACAATTAGCCCAAAATCAACTTTTAACAGCAGAGGCAGGCAAAGGAAAACTTTATTGTAGCTAGCCAAAGACTAAAATATAAATTTATGAAACTGAATAGGCTACTGTTACTCAAGTAAAAGTTAACTCAAACGTGAAGATTCGTCTACTGAATTATCAAAGCAGAACTTGCCGTTTCACAGAAAAAAATTCTGTATGAGAAACCATTTTACACTCACAAGGGTCAACAAAAAGACTATCTTCACAAAGTAAATAGTATTTACATTAAGTATGCAGATACTATATTTTGATGGTAGTCATAACGAGTAGTTATAACATCAAGAAAGCTAATTTTGAACAAAGAAATTTATCCCTAACACAGGGAGTTCATAATTTCTCATAATTAATTTTTTTCAGTCTCTTAAGCTACAATAGAGCTTTTATGTTTTTACACAAATGGTGCATTATCACTTATACCAATGATGATATCAAAATATTATCAAGACAGGAAGGTTAAGCTATAATGGATTCTGCATCGATATTTATAACTCTTATTTGTGACTGGACAGACTTGTGTCCAAATGTGTAAACTTGCTCCGATAATCCAAAAATACAGAAAAAACAAAGCTGTCCCTGGTAGAGGCTCATTAAACTCAACTCAGACCATTTTAAATGCTAATTCTGCACTGGCTCGTGGGCATTCTGCATTAATGCCTGCATTTTTTTCTGAATCCAGAAGACTAGAGAGCATCACATGAATATCAAACATTGAGTATAAATTAAATTGGAGATTTTGACTGGAATGACTTTGAGCATCTGATTTAAATTTAAAATTCCAAATGCAAAGCTCACTTTGGAAAATGGAATTTGTACTTCAGAGCCATCAACTCTCTGGGTTGTTTTTATTCTATAACAAGCACTTATTATGATGAGAGCTATTAAAGCAGGCAGTAGAGGAGACCGTGCCAGCAGTGTCTACAATGTCAAAAGCCCCTGTGAAATGTCCAACTGACAGCCTCTCTCTTCATAAAGACACTTTTCAGCAGGTTCTGCCAATGCCAAAGGTCAGATTATGCACATAACCGCTGCTGATTTATCAGGCCCGTGGACAGAGCCCCGCCGAACCCCTCACCAAGAAGCGGTGGCTCTCTGTCTCGTATCGACAGGTGGAGGAAAATATTATGAATACAGTCGACGGACACAGTCATGCCTGCTGACATTTCCAATCAATAGGCCTCTATAATTGATCAGTCTGCTGCAGCTGCAAACTTCCAAACTGTTTCAACAAATAGCTTCAGACTAAATAGTTTTCACAAGACAAATCGGTGAGCCTAAAAGGGCATCATTAGATATTAAAGCAGAAGCAGCAACTTGTCTGCGCTGGCCTTGGGCGTTCTATTTAGAGTCAGTAATAAATGGTTTGCTCACCAGTATCATCTGTCGCCCTGCCTTGGCAGACACTTACGCTTTTCTCTCAGGGATTTTACCACACAAAACTACAGCAGAAGGATATTGGCTCATATGAGATGATTTTTGAAGGGATAGTTCACCCAAAAACTCAAATTCTGTCACCATATACTCCCCCTCAAGTTATTCCAAAAATGTTATGAATTTCAGCTGAACATAAAAGATAAAATATGGGTAACTTCAAGGTAAATATCAGGAACAGCAAAACATAGTCAAAAAAAAAAAAAACATCACTGATGACAATGTAAAAGAAAATGTTTTGTCTTTCCATTAGGCCTCTAAATACATTTTTTTATTGTTGCAAGAAATCTTCTATTATGTGTGCAAGCTCCTACGCTATGGGAAAGAAAATAGTTGGAAAATGAAAAATCATTCCTCATATCATTCCAAACCTGTGTAACAATTTTTTTCTGTGGAACAAAACATATTTTTTTAATAAAACAAAAATAAATACTGTTACTTTTGATCAAGTTAAAGACATTTATAATTTTCACATTATATATATTCTAATATATTTCATATTACTGCAAAATATTCTCACTTCAAATAAATGCTGTTCTTATTTCAGGATGCAAAGATTACAGGGGGAAAAAATGTATCTAGGTCCCAAAAAAAGAAATAAAAGTAAAAACAATAGCGCAAAAAGCATCTATTTTTTTTTTATCTGTTATCAACATTAATAATAAGGAATGTTTCTTGAGCACCATTTCAGAATGATTTACATGATTTTTCCATTTAGAATGATTTGACACTAAAGGGCTTCAGAAAATTTGCTGTCACCAGAGAAATAAATTACATTTTAAACATTTTAGTAATTTCACAATATTCGTTTTTACTGGTTTAAATAAATGTAGCGTTAGTGAACATTAGACTTCTGTCAAAAACATGAAATCTTACCGACGGAATACTTTTGAACAGTAATGTATATGTTTGCACATAAAATCAAATACATGTGTTTGGGTTTCGAGTTTCAAAACGAATAGCATTATGAGACTATCCTCAGCATCTTTCAGCCCAGGACACCCCCTTCTGTATCTGCTCAGACATTACAGAGACCATTAAATATCCACTTAAACAGAGAAAGCCGAAGAGCTCTTCCATTAACTGTGCTTCTTAATGTACATTACAAAGCAGACTTCATAAAAGTCGTCTTTTTAACTTCCTTGCTGCATCTCGGGGATATATTATTAAGTGAATAAATTAAAAACCTCCCAAGCCGAAATATTAAACATTTGGAAACTATTTATTGAACATTTATAACCAAATATCTGTTAAATACATCATTTATTCTTATTCTTTATGCCTGAATGACAAAGAATAGCAATATTTACACTTTGTATATGGAATGTTGCATGACACTTTAAGGCGCAAAGTCTTTTGGCTTTCGTTTGATTGGAACAACAGTGAAAGAAAAAGGTAATGAAGAGTGAAAAATCATGATTATTCAGCTAAGAGTAAATTAACATGTATTGAACTCCTCATTTCATAGTTCCTACAAATGAGGCAAAAGTTTATAAATTAGACTTTCAAAAGACAAAAAACTTTGTATATTACACAAAACTGGCTCCACACTCCCGCACATATCACAGCGGTGTCTCCTAGGCGACGGTTTTGAAGGTCTGCAGTATCAAGTTAGTTTGGTGGATAAGCCTGTTGGCACTGATAAAGACGTTTATTGCCCTGCGGATGAGAAAGAGAAAAGTCAGTGCTCGGGACATCGAATGACCCATCATTTTCATTGAGAAATGCACTTTCATAGAAGATCTGTAAAACAGATGTCTGCTTGAAACATGAGCACTGCACTTTGAAAAAACATCCGTCACTGTCTGCTTGCTTACTTTCCATCTTTGAAGTATGTTTTCAGCGTATCACTGAAGCTTTTGGAGTACTTCACAAACTCCTTCTTTTGGTGTTCAAGTGCCTGGAGGAAAAAAAAAGTTTCAATATTAGATTTCATTTAAGTAAAAAAAAAAAAAAAAAAAAAGTAATCCAAGTAAGTATGATAATATCAGAATTTTCAGCAAGTTGAACTAAGGATTTTTAGATGGTTTAAAAGCAGAAATGTGAAGCTTTATTTTTTTCACATTTGTTTTAGCCATTAGGTTGCCATGGCAACAAAGCCCTAAAATTAGAAAACTTTTCACAGAAAAGGTTAAGCATGCATTTTTACACATTACAGCTGCATGATTTTGGTTCAAATTAAGAATCACGATTTTTTTTTTTTGTTAACATAGAAACGTTTAATTTACTACAGGTTCTGACAAAATGTTAATTGCTGCAGTCTTATATTTAATGGATTTAAATCAATGATGTATTTATTTTTAAAATCTGGTTTAAATTAATGATTTGATGACTCACTCTAAATTATGTTAGTTGTTTTTCATTACTGGATGAATCAGCGTTTTTGAATGAATCTCTTGGATGATTCAATGACAAAAACATTTTAACAATAACTTGTCGCCACCTACTGGCGTAACAATGTAATTGATACAATCTTTATTTGAAGCTTCAACTTACTTGGTCATTTGAGCATCACCATAACAACAGCATTTATATCCGAACTATAAACTTTTACCCCAGTACAGTGATAATTTGAATATTTGTAACAGAAATAATGATTCCGTATGGTTGAAAAGACTAAGGCTGTTTCATACTTATACATGACAACCGCTCTCTCTGGGTCAGCGGCAGCACCAACACAGGTTTAATGTTCTGCTGTGATCAGACTTGTCAAAGATTTATTAGTCATAGCCTAAGATTGTATGGGTGTTTGAATTGATATTGCGATCTTTTAACGATTAATAGAGCAGCTCTACCTTGTATCTAGTGGAAAGAAAGTTCTGGTCACTGTTCTAGTGCTTAATAAATGCACATATTGTTTATAGCTTGTGGCTACTATTAAAAGTTACAAATTTGCCACATTCACTTCCACTGTAAGACAGTTTTTACTGAGCACTAATAATCGTTAAAAGATTGTGATCTCAATTGGGCTATGTCTATTAAACCTTTAACAAGTCTGATCACAGCAGAACATCAGAAAATCGCTGACATAGAAAAAGCAGTTATGCATAGGTATGAAACAGCTTCACAAACAGTCTTTTCAACAACACAGTATCATTATTTCTGTCTTACAATAATTCTAATTATTAGTACTGGGATAAAAGTTTATAGTTCGGATATAAAAACTGATGTCTCTAGTAGTGTTCAAAATAGAGTAACTCACCTTTTGAAAGTAACTTGACACTCCAAATAAGGATTGTATCAATTACCAGTGGCGAATGTTAGAAAATGTATTTGTCATTGAATCATTCTAAGAGATTCATGAATAATGAAATAAGTCTTTATGAGTGAGTGATATTTTTAAACATACTGCAGCAATTAACATTTTGTCAGAACCACTAGTAATAAAGTTTTTTTGTTTAGTCGATTAAGAATTGTGGGAGAGAAAAAAAAGTGATTCTCAATTTATCCAGAATTGTGCAGCTCTACAATCAACATTACGAGCTGTTGAGCTTAACTTGTATTAAACCCAAAATATCTTTTAAAAAACATCCCAACTTGCTTGTGCAACAGCATTTCTGTGAAATAAGAAATACTTACCCTGCGATTCTGATACTGATATTTCTTAAACACATTGTTGACTGTGTCCAGCAGCTCCTTTATAGCACTGGCGATGTCTCTGTGGAAATCAGCGAGAGGTCAGGAGTGATGAATACATTTATGAACAGCGAAGCACTGACTCAGCAGTCAGGCAGTGGAGAATGGCAAGATAATAGAGGCGAGACCATTAAAATGTCTACAAATCTTTCACGTTTGAACATCTCCTGAGGTCTATGTATCCATGTTATTGTCAGCTATGTGCGATTGCTTAGTCGATTAATTGCTGGCTGATTGCTTGATTAAAACTAAACCACTAGACTTTATGCAAGGCTATAAGAGGGGAAAATCTATAGGCTCCAAACGATTTCGACTGCAGTTATTGCGTGACTATTACTCTAGCTTGTAGTAAGTAAGTTCAACATAAGTAGTCAATTAGCTGTCCTCTTTTATCCCAAATGACTTACAGGATGCTTAACTCTAGGACAATCCCCCTGGAGCGACTGGAGGTTAAGGGTCATGCTGATTAGTGGGCCAGAGGCCCCGTTTGCACTAGCTGTACGTTAGTCAAGTTTTGACATAAAGCCAAGGGGCACTAAGTTACAACTTAAGCACTACTAAATACTTTAGCATTGCACCAATGCACTTGGATGAAACAGAATTCTACGTACAAACTAAATATTTACAGAAACCGGCCACAAGTAACAGTTAGAATAAAGCAGCAGACTGACTGAATTGCATCCATAAGCTAGTTTACATTTGAGAACATTATGTGAATAAATTACATTGTTAGACATTTAATTTGTAAATTACTCTTCAACACAAACATATGTGTATCATTCCATGTTGTGCATGTCAAATAAAATCAGTAATAATAATAAATAAATGTCATTTATGTTTTTGTATCTGTATTTAATTATAAATAAATCCTTGTTCATTGAAATACAGTTTCTGGGTGTTCTTTACATATAAAAATACTTATTGTGTTATTCATGATTAGGTAGTATTATATTTGAATGGGAAATAATTTGTATTATTAGTTATGTGAGGCAAAAGAAGTTAGAATCAAGGATAAGCTGAAATTCACAGCATTTCAACAACTTCTGCTCACGTATTTGAAAACTGCTATTGCGCTATCCATAAAGGCCGTGCCCGTGACACACCAAGCCTATGTTAAAGAACTAGCGGCGATGAAAGCTGAGTGTTGTCGCCTTGAGCTGACTGCGTCTGGGCCAAAAAGCTGCGATTTAACACACCGCAAAGACCGCAGCCGACTGCCAACTAGCATGTGCGTTAGGAACTTATGGTCTACATCATCGGGTATCAGTCTTTTTTTTGTCATTCAAAAAGAGAAACCGAAACTAGGACTGCAGATATACATACCGTAAACAAAGCAGTGCTTGCTTACCATTTTAAATATCAATTATGTTGATCACTTTCCCCTGCTCTATTCTCATATTCTCCGACATGTGGAACACACCGCAAAAACTAGCCTGACAGACGCTTGCCGCGCGAATGGAGCAACAGAATAAAGTAGAGTTAGTTACACACTAGCTAGTAGTTACTGAGCCTCTAGTGTGGACTTTAGGTTCCAGTTTAAGTAAGAACTTACAAATGGCTGGTGCAACCATATCCAGATCTTTAACCCGTTTAATCCCACCGGTCACAATTGTGACCGCAACTATTTTCTTATTTCTGGAAGCTCTAAAAATGTTGTTATTGGCTTTGGGCATGAAATTCAACTTTTATATGAAAAAATAGATGATCTTGATTAAAATCCATTAATGTCATGTGACTAGTGTGAAAGGTCACATGACCAGATCAGTTTACTTCTTGCTTGCACATCTGGAAGTAGATGTCTTCCTCTGACTACTACAAAAAGTACTATGTAAAACATCTTAATTAACAGATAGAACTATCATATTTTGTACATATATTCTTTAAAGGGTCTACTACTGATATGTTTTGAGAATTATACTCCTGCATATATATTTTGTTCGTAAGACGTGTAAATTTGTTAACGGTCACAATTGTGACCGGTAGTATAACACAGTGACAGTACTTCAATTGAAAACACAGGTTTTGGCTTTTAATCCTTCACTGAACGAATGCCACACCTGTAAGGTGGATGGATTATCTCTTCAAAGGAGAAGTGCTCACTAACACTTGTTTAGACAGATTTGTGAACAATATTTTTGAGAAATAGGCATTTTGTGTACATAGAAAAAGTCTTAGATCTTTGAGTTCAGCTCATGAAAAATGGGGGCAAAAACAAAAGTGTTGTGTTTATAATTTTGTTCAGTGTAGTTATCAGTATCCCAGAAACTATCAATGTGTTGGACTTTCTAGCGATATGTGACAACCCCCCCCCCCCCCTAAACCCCCCCATCCCCGACCCAAATTGAAAGTGACTGTGATAGTGAGGGCTCAGATAGGGAGTACCAGGGTGAAATGGCCCATTTGCCAGGTATTGAATGGCGATGCAGAGGTGAAATATTTGGAGGATTAGGCAGATGTTCATGAGAACCAATTGGTGTGCCCCACACATGACCCCAAACAACCCAACAACCCTTTCTACAACGTACGACCCATCTTCAGTGCACTGAATGAACACACATCTCCCTGAAACTGGCCTAGGACAGGGCCCAAGTGTAGTCATGGTCGAGCCCATAGGGGTCTAGCCGAACAAGCAGAAGTTCCTCCAGGGTGTAACTTTGTACATGACAACCTTCTCATCTCACTAAGCCTCCTTCATGAAATGAAAAAACGAGATATTGGATGTCTTGGAATGTATTGTGTAAATAGGTCTAATTGAAGAATTTGTATTAATTCTGACTATGGCGTTTCCCACCGGTCACTATTGTGACCGAGTATAAAACCTATTTTTTCACTAACTTAACCAACATAAAATCAAAAAGGGCATAATGTTTGAGTGTTAGGGAGGTCTAAGGAGTAAAATGCATGTACTCAAATTGCAAGAAAAAATTTGGGATTAAACGGGTTAATACTTAGGTTAAAGGGATAGTTCAACCAAGAATGAAAATTCTGTCATCATTTACTTTTCATTTAAGACTTTCCTTCATCTTCAGAACAAAAATGAAGATATTTTTAATGCTAGCTTTCTGTTCCTCCGTTGACAGCTACACAACTACCATTTTGACACTTCAAAAAATTAATAAAGCGATCGTAAAACAAATCCATATGAATCGTGCGGTTCTGTCCAAATTTTCTGAAGAGACTAGATCACTTTATGTGATCAACAGATTGAATTTAGGCCTTTATTAACATAAAAACAGTAAATAATGAGTTTATTTATTGAGTAAATAATGACAGAATTTTCATTTTTGGGTGAACTAACCCTTTAAGACAAGGGACAGTATCCTCACTTTATGGTCTGTAGGAAGCGCACTCTGTCGTTGATCTCGTCTGGGATTTTACTCAGGATATGTTTGAGGGCTCGTGCTTTCTCGTTCAGGTCCTGGAATTCCTGCTCTGGTCTTTCAATCATATACTCTGTAAAAAATGAGTCAGACACAAACCTTCTTAGGTTCAGATACTAAAACAGGTGCACTTTGATATTTACTGGAAAAACAGACTTGATGGCCAATCATAACTTGTTTTATTTAGTGTGTTACTGCAGGAAAGATCCAGAAATAGGGATTTTACTAGAGGCAAATTACTTCTTACCCTCCACATCATCTGCAGCCATGCGCAGTAGTGACTCTGTGAAGTTGATCTCCACGTTCTTCTTCTCCAGTATCTTCATGATGATATCCTGAGTGAGCCCTGGGTTCTCCTTCTCTGCCTTTAGAGGGTGGCATTGATTAAAGAGCATTAAACTCACATTAGTAAACCTCACATTATGTTAAGCATGAAATTAATCTTTTAAAAAAACAACAACAAATACATCATCACAAGGCTCACATGAAATAGATAACATGTCAGAAAAATAAATAATGTACTATCGGCATCTGCCAGCTGATAAATGACACTTTCAAGAAGTCTTACTTTGATAAATGCTGCCCTCAATGTCTGTGCCGCTGACAGGTTTATCCTCTCCAACTGTCATAATATAAAAGTCAAAATCTGACCTGCAGTTCATATTCACATACATTATGATAATACATCAACCGCTGAAAGGACACTACGGTCCAAAAGTTTGGGTCAGTAAGATTTTTCTAAACGTAATTTATACTTTTATTCAGCAAGGACACATTCAATTGATCAAAAGTGACAGTAAAGACATGCATAAAGTCAATTAAAATATGATGTTAATTTCAAATAAGTGTTGTTTTTTAGATTCTTATTCATCAAAGAACCATGAGGGGTGAGGGGCCTGAGGTTATTTTTTAGATTATTACATAAATTGATAATATAAAATGGTATCTTGAGCACCAAATCAGCATATTAGAATGATTCCTGAAGGAATGCGACACTGACGACTGAAGTAATGATGCTGAAAATTCAGCTTTGCCACAACAGGAATAAATTACATTTAAAAAAAATTATTAAAATAGAAAACTACAATAATATTTCACAATATGCTCTTTTCACTGTATCAAAAAATTGATTGTTCAAAAACAATCAATCTTACTGACCCAAAACATTTAAATTAACTAAATTCATCACTGTTCAGTTAACAGCCTGTAAAATGTTTTTTTTTAACGGTTAAATAAAAAAAAAACATAGAATATACACAATATATACAAACAGCACTTTTTTTTTGTCCAGTAAACACTGGACATATATATTGGCTTATACTGAAGTGTAAATGTAAATACCTCATTGAAGACTGGGTACATGACTGCATATAATGTCATAGAGACTATCGAATTTGTCTCAGCTTCATTCTTCATCTCTTCCATTGTCATCCTCAATAGAGGCCGACCACAGGTAAAAATGGGCAGTTGAGCCACACAACTCAGTCACAGTTCTCTCAAGCGCACTACAACATTTGGAAGGAATATACTGGATTAACGGATATGTTCCAAAAAATTATTCCCAAATAATAACAATCAATAGTACTTTACAAAATAGCATAGTAAAAATGTTTGATAATTTAACAATGCCAGCCCAGAACCATTTTTAAAAACACTTTGATTTCAAGGAAAAAAGACCAGGGCAATTTAAAAGAACATTATTTCATCAAGAATAGTTTGTCTAGTTAAAGTTTGTCCTTATACGCTGAACAATAAAAATAAAATTATTACACTACCACTTGGACTTTTGCTTTAAACACATGACAATTAAAAGAATACATACATTCAGTAGTAATTATATTGATACTTGGAGGTGTGGTCAAAAGATGCAATTAATATAACTCTTGACTTAATGAAATCACTGTTATAATAAAGTAATTCTCAATGTGAATATTTGACAGCAGAACCTCACCTCCAGCACATAATATCGACGTTATCTGACATAATCTAACGTTAGTCACCTTATTATTAGTCAAGAAAACAGCCTAGAAAGTCGATGCTAATGAAACTATGGTTAATATCCATTGTAATGGATGGGTTAGCAGGTTATGTAGCAGATGTTTTCTAGGCTCTTTATTATTTAACTGTCCCTCGGGTCCATATCGATTCAGTTTGGTTGTTTTTAAACCTTCAAAGCCAAATCTAACAGACCTCATTCTGGATTTAGCAGCCTAGCTTTCATAGCAAGAGAGTGGCCGGCTAGCTATCAAAGTTAGCAGACAGAGCTGCTCATCTCGACGTCTGTAGACTTATAATATGATCACAACAGTATCAATCGAAATACCTGCTCTCGTCTTCGTCAGCACGTCCTACAGCGGAGAGGTAAGAACTAAAGACTTCCTAGATGCTTAGCTAGAAAAATGTAGCCGTGTTTGTTTTCAACTTCGGAAGTCGGAAGTTTTCTGCTTGAGCTGAGAGAAGGTGACGACTTCCGTCTCCTCCTGACCAACCAGACTGCACGATCTATGGGCGTTTAAGCTTTTCTCATATTTTATTTTGAATGTAATGTAAAATAGTTTAAAATATTTGTATAAAAAAATAATAAACATACAGGAATTGATCTGCATACAAATATAATAATTATATGGGCAGAAGAGGAGTAAAAAAGAAAAAAAGGTGAACATGACCAAAAGAACCACATTAATCATAATAAAATACACACACACACACAACACCACACACACACAATCAAACACACACCACAACACAATAAATATATATATATATATATAATATATATATATATATATATATATATATATATATATTATATAATATATAACAATTATAACAAAAAACTATTTGCTATTTATCTAAATGTATTTAGTGTATGTATCTATGTAGTCATTTTCTCTTCACATATTCAAATTGATTAAGGTTCCTATACTGAGAAGCATAAAACATTATATATAATTTTAAATTAAAATAATAGAATACTAATACAGAGCTCATGTAGCTTTAATGTTTAATATTCAAGAAAGTCCAGATGTGCAAGATCTCAGATAAAAGTAATATGCAAGACAAAAAGTACAAATAGTAAAAAGAAACCTTTGAAAAGAATAAACTTTTTTCCACTACTACTTTGATGTAACTTCTATCTCTTACTACATTAATACTAAGTAAAAGATAACTGAAGATTCATTTAAAAACATTTATTTTAACCCATATATATATATATATTTTTTAAATGTTTTAAAAAAATCGCAAGTACAAAACTGAGGGAATATTTCAAAATAAATAATAATTGCCTATAAGAAAATATTCAGACATATGGTTTACTTTAGTTTTCATTCACCAGGGTGCCATTCATATCGCCTTAGTAAGATCAAGAAGATACAATGCTTTGATTATTTATAAATGCTGAACAAATCCTTGTACTTGAAAGTACAAGGCACTTGCACAAGTAGTCACTTAAACAAAAGTGATCACAGTTGTTGCACTTCAGTTTTCTGCCAGTGGAAAGCCATTCAGTAGACACTAGAAGCAGTCATGTTCACATCTCATGCTTTTGATTGCTTTCCTTAAGGTCTTCCTCATCCTCTTTTTATAATTGTTTCTTGGAAGCTCTCCTGCTTGGCATCGGTTTCTGCTTCTGGGGTTTCATTCAGTTTATTAAGGCCCTGAAACAAATCATTATTTTATGACATTTTAAATCTTCTGTTCTTGAAATGCACTATTTAGCCTGTCTAACATATAGTGCATGTACATTCTGCATACATTGTTATGCATTGGCAAGTACAAAGTTAAAAAATTTTCACTCACTAATTGATTGATAGGAAAATACTTCTTAAGCATTTGGCTGACCCGTGCTCCATTACGCTCGCTGTGGGGATCTTCTTCTCTCTCTTCCTCCTCTGCTCTCTTCTGTCTGTCATGCACTGAGTCATCAAGAGTCTAATGGATGTTGCAGTGGGGATGATGGGAACAAGTCATTTTTCATGTACCATTTTGTATCAGTTCCTCAGCACACCAGTCCATCAATGCCTGTATTCCCTCACCTCATCCTCTACATCGTCCTCATATTGCTCATCCGGCTGGTCCTTTTGCGGCTCTGGATTGCCTGCCACCTATTGATATAGTGCATCAGTAATCTGCTTATCATTCCATACCAGTGGGTTTGCTTCTTCTGCTGGCAAGTGGCAACTACTAATAGCAAGCTTGTCAATAGGTTTACAGTTAAAAAAAAAAATGATATTAAAAATAAAGCATTAAAATCAACATGTAAAGTATAAAAATGGATGGTAATTTTAAGATTTGCTAAAGTTTGGGGTCGGTTATGTTTTTAAAATAAGTCCCTCATGTTTACCAAGGCTACCTTTAAATAACAGCTATAAAAACAGTAATACTGAAATATTATTACAATTTTAAAAAATCTTTTCTATTTTTTTAAAACGTAATTTATTCCTGTGATGGCAAAGCTGAATTTTCATCATCATTACTCCAGTCTTCAGTCACATGATCCTTCAGAAATCATGAAAAGCATTTATTATCATCATCAATGTTGAAAACAGTTGTGCTGTCTAATCTTTTGGCGGAAAGCCTGATAGATTTTTTCTGGATTCTTTGTTGAATAGAGTTAAAAATAACAAATATACTTTTTCCTATAATGTAAAAGCCTTTACTGTCAATTTTGATCCTTGCTGAATAAAAGTATTTCTTTAATTCCTTAAAAAAAATCTGAAGTCCCTAAAAGACTTTATTCCATTTACAATCGAAGATAGGCTTGTCTATACCCTTCTTGTAAACTCACCACAAGCTGCTCATCCACTTCAGGCCTGATCTTGTTCGCATTGGTCTTGTACTCAGTTTCTTTTTCTGCCTCTTCAAATTCATCTTCGTTCTGGTTGTTGGCCTCATTCTCAATGTTAATGTTTTTTTCTCCTAGGCCCTGTTCAAAGGAGCCATTTTAAGAGAGAATAAGTCATTAATAGAAATCTTAAACTTCAAATGATGCAATTTCCTGTGATAAAACTTAAAAGAAATTGAAATTTGCACTTCAAAGTCAAATATTTGAGCTTTTCAAGAAATAATACAGAGAAAGTACAGCCATAGTGTTTCCACCACACTGCCTTGATGTTATTGAATAATTCATTTACGACTCTGCATGCAATTTGTCTACATTCATGCAGTGTGTAAGTGGTCCAAATCTGTTTTTTTTTTTCTGCATGTGACACAGATCTAATTTCTGAACAGCATCAACACATTGATCTTTTTAAATCTGATTTGGGCCACTTTAATGTCGATTATGCAATTCTTACTGCAAAGACACTCAGTGCTGCAGAGGAAGATTTGCAAATGCAGATCCAAAAAAAAACAGAGACATTACTGTATACATAATAACACACACTGCGTTATCATACACACCTTGTTATGCTTTTGAGTGTCCTCTACATCTTTTGCATCTTCTCGTCCAGCCATAACATGTGATTGCACAGCATTTCCTGTATTTGAAGAGAAATAAAAACTAGCAACGTACTGTATATATATATATACTTGTTGTTTTTGTTTTCCGATCTCAGCTATATTTTTTGTGCTAGAACCCATAGCTTCATAAAATACACCAGTATCAGAAAAGGCCAATACCTGCCACAAAAAAATATCCTTTCTTACCAGCAATAACTGTATCCAAAGCCTCAAAGTGCACTTTGGTTCTGTGAAGTGGCTCTGTCTGTGTCTGTTTCTCTGGGCTTTGGCTTAACGTGTTGCGAGGGTTAATGCCCAGCTCTTCTGGGTTTGATAAGGAATGTTCCAGCACTGCCTTTCCCCCCTTATCCTCTCCTCCTATATCCTTTGATGTGCTTCTCTCCTCTTTCTTGCCGTTTCCCTCAGCAAAAATATCAATTTTCCGAGGCTGCTTCATTGCCACTTTGGTCACATTGTTATTTTCAATCTCAAACACACCTTGAGGGGATAACCCTTTTCCATTTTCCTCATATCCTTCCACCTGTAAAGGAGAAACATCCGTATGACCAAAGTGTGGTGTGGCCTGATGATAAGACACTTGCATTAGCCACAGTCACACATTTACATTATTAAGTTACAAGAGTCATCTCATCCTCAAGTTGACAAACTAGCCCAAATGGCCTTTGAATATATACTTCAGCTGCAGTAGGAAGTGAGAATAATTTCAAAAAAGGATTAAGACTTAATCCATTTGTGACCTGAGAGTGTGAACAGCACACATTCATGTCAACAGTAGACTACTCATAGCCTTTCTTAAAAATAAAAGGAAAGAAAAGCCAAATAATGAATGAGGGAGTCTTTTAACGTTGTATGTTGCATTTCCATCTGTACCTGAATGGGCATATTTTCCAGCTCCTCATTTAGGCGTTCTACTGTCTTCAGTATATAGCTGTGGGTGCGTTCAGTAGCAAATTTATCAATTTTTGCTGCTTGGCCTGCACTGGAGGCTTTATTGCGATTCTCTTTTAATCGCGTCAGCTCTTCCACCTGAAGCTTCATTCAAATATTGAATTAGGATGGAATTAAACATTTCTGATGTGATACTTTGTGATGCATGGACTGGGTAATGAAAGTTAAATAGTATAAGTCCTGACGGTATGAGAGAAAGATGCCAACTCAGCAGTACAGAGATAATTCAAAACGTAAATTAAATAAACTACCCAGGAGAAAATGTACTGAATTTATAATGCAAGATAACCACATGTTATATATTCTAACCTTCATAAATAATTTTAATAAAAGATATTTCCCTGTTTCATTTGAGAATGATTTTTTTTTTTCATATTACATGATGCTACTGAAGAGATAATACCTGCAATGTAAGGTGAGGAAGAGTCATTTAAGTAGTTTAAATGTTAGAATGTGGCACATTATATCCAGTCAGACATAATGACAGTATTAAAATGTTAATGGCATGCAAACATACATCACTCACACAGGGTCAACTGTCAGGGAAACACATCTGTAGTATTTACAGCTTGAACCTGTGGCCTGAGGCAAAGAAACAGATGAACCATAATATGAGACTTCAGACATGCAAAAAGACATTGCTAGACAGGAGCTTCAAATCTGTCTGCACATTTCATCCGCTGTCTTTGTAGGGTGAGATGGCATAAAATGAGATGAGAACATTAGTAGGTTCAAAGGTTTAGGCTCAGTAATATATATATATAATATATATACACATATACTTTTAATTCAGCAAGGATGCATTACATTGATTAAAAGTGACAGTGAAGACTTTATCATTGTTACAAAAACATCAAATAAATGCTGTTCTTTTAAACTTTCTATCAATCAAAGAATCCCGAAAATGTTTATCACTGTTTCCACAAAAATATTAGGCTGTAATAAACATAAATAATAAGAAATATTTCTTGAGCAGCAAATCATCATATTAGAATGATTTCTGAAGGATCACGTGACACTCAAGACTAGTAATAGAGTGTGCATAAGAAACTTCTTTAAAAAAAAATCATAAAAATCTTTACCAAACCGCATTTGAACAGCAGTGTATATTGTCTTAAAAAGTTAGTCTAGTTTGATAACAGTCAGCAAATACAAGTTCTGTCAAGAAGCCCTAGATGGAGCAGGCTGATATGTCCTTAACTATTACCTTTACCATTCTCTATATGGTACAGCTAATTGGTTCTTGCTGGATCAGTAGCCAATGAGCTTGCTGCTCAACCTTCAAATACTTGGTCAGCATTTGGTGCAGCAATTGCAATGCGCTTTCAAAAACCCTCCACCTTCCCCAGCTCCACCTGTATAGATCTGCTACAGGTAATGCATGTATGCTATATTGAAATGCAGAAGCATGTCTTGCTCACAGCAGTGTGTAGTGTATGTACTGGCATCAGCAAGCCCCTTACTTGGGCTGCAGCAGCAGCGTAACAGATCAAGACCAAACATATCAACATTGTCATATCCATTACCATGCCAAAGTTGCCATGACAGAACTTTTATTGTTTTCTTATATTAATAGCAATCAGTATACATTAAGAAATTTGTATTAGGAAAGCTATTATTTTGGAATGCAACTGTTCTTTTATATGCCGATTTGTTCTTGTATTTGTTTAAAGCGTTGCAGCATGCAGTAGCAGAATGATGTACTTCAAGCAATATATCTAGAATACGTTCTGTCAAACTTACAGTAGTAGTCATGGATTTGTGTTACCTGAGCTGCAACAAGTGCATTTTTATGGTCTTCTAACGTGAGTGTGAGATGATCTTTTGAAGCTTGCAGGTTCTTGTGTTGTTCCTGAAATGGTGAATGATGTAATTTCAATATGTCCATCTTGAATATTAGGAGTAGTACACACAAAAATAGAGATGTTCGGTCTTGATGACAATTAGTAGGGCAACCCATAAGCTAATTTGCTAATTTCCCTCTGAAATTAAAGAGGTCCTATTATGCCCTTTTACGAAGTCTTGATTTTGTTTTTGGGGTGTACTAGATAGAATATGTTTCCATGCTTGATTATTCAAAAAAACACATTCTTTTTAACATATTTTACATTATTACAGCTTGTCTCTCCCCAGTCTGACTTGAACACGCAGATTTTGATAAAGCCCCTCCTTCCAAAATAAGAAATGTGCGGTGATTGGTTAGTTGGCCTAGTGTGTTGTGATTGGCACCGCTTAGCGCATGTTCGGGAAATGTCCCACCCCTCCATAACTGTGAGTTCTTCTTTAGTGTTAATATGAATAAGGATAGCAACAATTTCAAACCAATTCGAGCCCAATTCAGACCCTGACAATGTTATTGAACAAGAGGATTTCACAGGACGTTTCAGAGTGTTATGTTTTTTGTCATTTTCTTATACATTATAGATACGTTGTTATCCACCATTTAATTGTGATATTTGCCGGAAAATTAAGGTAATACAAACAGGAATCGATCATCACAAACCCATGGTTAATTTTCCTAAGGGGCGGTGAACCGTCTTACAAAAGCGAGAGCTTACAAAATCAACAGAAAACAAGCTGTTCTCTATCAAATGTGCAGCACACAGATAAACCTTGGGGTTATAATGTTCAGGAACAGTGTTTAAAATAAATTAACCACAAGTTTTTGAGGCTTACACTGTCTTATCTAATGCAGCTCAACCAGGCCTCATCCCGGTTTTTTGGTTATTCCATTGGGCGCTGATTATTTAAATGAGTAGCATTGGGATTCATCAGATCCGGAAAGCGCGTTGTAGTCCAAACAAGCCGATCGTTGTACTTCTTGAAAAAGGGGATTCTGTTAAATAAAATATCTCCCTTTGGAGTGGACTTTGAGCTTTGTAACCTTGCAGATGTTTTTTATGCTCAAACAGCAATATTACACACTAACTAAAGTTGAAGTGGAATAGCATAATAAGACCCCTTTAAGGTTTAGAACTACAAACTGAATAACAATATTATTTATGCAACTTTAAGCTCCCTTTAAACCATAATCACATAATGTATCCCAGAATCCTTTGTAGTTTCTCTGACCTGCACATCAAGTAACTGCGTGTAGATGTCTTGATGAGCTTTCCGCAGATGTTTGTTCTCCTCGCGAAGGTTGTACACATTCTCTAAAAGTAGGAAAACAGGTGATGAAAGACTCTGCAAAATGTGTATGGTCAGGTCAGGTGCATTTTATATGGATGGAAATGGATTTGGTCTGAGCCTTAAATCTGATGACTCTGAATACATCTACAAGAATAAGAGTAGCACTCTGGCTTACCTCTCAGTCTGGATATTTCAACCTCCTTCTCTCTCTGCAGGTTGTCTATTTCCAGCCTGTGCTCATCCAGCACACGTTCATGATCCTGCCCTTGATTCTGGTGCTTTTCTTGAAGTTCATAGTATTGCATCTTTAAGTCTTCATGCTGGGACTGATTAGTTGTATGCAAAAGAAGTCGATATCCAAAGAAGAATTATTCCGTTAATTATTCCATAACTGGAATTACAGAATTACTTTTTCAGAGCTCCCATTATGAATGACATCTCACCTTCAGTATTTGGTGCTCTGTCTGCAGAGAATTCAGTCGATAGGTTGAATCTTGCTGTTAGGTCGAACAAAACTGCAAGTTATTACGCATCCATGATGGCTGAAACGGCTCTTTCAGCTCTATCATGTTTACACATCATTTAGCAATCAAAACACCATACGCTTTAAATTACCTTTTCTTTGTTGAGGGCCTTCTGTGATTCCCGCTTAAACACAAGGAAATCTATGATGTATTGACAATCAATAGAGGCTTTTAAAAACAAACATGAAGCACACTGCATTCCGCACAACCTGGACTCATTATCATTCATTATCTATCATCATCATTATCAAATCGCATACAGATTAAGTGGCTTGTGTAAATCAGGAAATCAATTATTGTGCAAATGAACAGGACATTACCCTCCTTAGCCTTCTTATGCTCGAGTCTCTCTTTCTGAAGGGATTTCTCTAGTTTAGAATGATGCTCATATACCACTGAAAAGAGAGAGAAAAACATTTTTATTAACATTACTGGCACCTTTTTTTTGCATTGTGAGATTATTAATCAAGTTATTTTACTCCATAACCATCACTGTAATACACATCTCATTCTCAATTGTGAAACATAAAAAATAAGAAATAATAATTAACGTATAAATGATTTGTTTTAGTTATACATCATACAAGCATTATTGTACTGCATTTAATACAGTAAAACTGTATTTCTTACTGTTATAGATTAATAAAAAAGAATGAGAAAACTTTAGAGGGTTAAAGTGGCCTTAACTGTCCTGTAAATAGTTTCCCAATGCACAATATATATTTCATTATTGTTTTGTTTTGGGCTGAAATGTGATCTGGACATTTCTTGACAGGATTCATGACATTCACCAGATATGTTATGAACACTTCTGGCACAGAGAGGTGAAAATCCTCAGTGTAGTGTTATCCAATGTTTGTCAAAGGACTCCATTTAAAAGCTTAAGAGACAGAAAGCATTGCCATCAAATGAAAGCTAATAAGTATTCTCAAGGAATGTTGTTCACAAGAAAATATGCTGTTCTGATGCGTGCCATCTACTCCATTAATATGTGACAACAACTATTATGATTGGATAAGAGAAATTAACAAACAGGCCAAAACATTTTGAATAGAAATATCCGGAGGCATGCAGCACATATCTCAAAACAATCATGTAAGCCATAATCAAACATCTAATACACAGTGCCTTCACTGTAGGGTATTTTCATTAATTCTCTACCTTGCAGTTGCGCAGAAAGTGACTCTTGATGCTGCTGGTACTTCAAAGCCGTCGCCTCAGTCTTTTTCAGCTCTTTATGCATCTCATATGAGACCATGAAGGCGCACAACGTCCCGCAAACGAAGATGAGAAGTAGGAAAGACTGAAATATTCTTCTCTGTCGTCTCGAACAAACTCCTTTCCCCATCCTTTCCTCCTCTTCTTGAGTAGACGGTAAAGACTATGTGCCATCCGATTCTTCTTCAGTAACGTAAATGTTTAGGAGAGCCACAATGATCCGTCTGTTTTATTTTTTCCCCTTGCGATGCTGTGCCTTTAATGGACGCACCAGTTACTTTCTCGTATACCCTACTTTTTAAGTTAGCTCTAATTATATGCTACTTATCCCTTACGGAAAAAAAGTCAGACTAATGACTATATGAATTGGCTTTTTCAAAACTTTCATACGTGTCATTCCGAAAAGACTGTCATTACAGTCAGTTTGTTTTAGCCAACTCCTCCCTTTTGAGTACAGTGCCACCCAGAGGCCAGTGCGCACACCTACAACATTTACACAGGTCCGACCCTTTTACAGTCTATGGTTCGAACACTTTATCAGATTAGAAGCCAAACGATGACGCGGTGATCTTATAAAAGGGTGCTTTCTCACCTATGGGCGCGAATATGTATTATTATGTTTTTCTGAACGTCATTAGCGATTAGCCTACCATCTGTAGCCTACCACACTGTAATTTTCGCCATAGTAGCCTACTTCAGATTGTGTTGTGTAATTTAATAGCGTTTTATGGAGATGAGATGAAATACAATTTTAAACATTGCTGGAATTAATGATTAATGTATATAATACAACTACTTTTTTATTGATATGGCTAATTCCTAGCATTTTATGTAAAAACAATTATATTGTCTCACTTGTTTTCACTTATTTTGAATTGCACACAATAAAGATTCTGTTATCGTCTTATTATATAGACTGATTTCTGTCTGAATCAGACGAAAAGCTTCCATGGATGGTATAGGCTACATATAAACTGAAACAATCTGCTGAGACCAGTTTGTCATTTAACTTTTAACATGTTTGCAAATCAAACCAGATTTTGTCACAGTGGCCTGTTACATCATCCGCATCTTTCTTTGATATATGTGAGTTGTGCAGTCGTGAAATTGATAATCTAGCGATGATGGATAGTGCTTTGCTTTTTGGGCTGATCACGACCATACTGGATGTTGTGGAACAAGTGGGACTGGGGTCAGGAGGAGAAGCCCACTCCACAGAGAAGAGTTCAGGAGCAGAGGAGCTTTTAAAAGGCTGATCCGCCGACCTGCCGGGCACACTGTGAATAGATGAGAGGTATGGGTGCCATCTATCGCAAAAATAGTTGAGTCTTTTCTCTTTAGCAGCAGTGATTCCAGGTCTGATGCAACCTCTTTCCAGTTTCCTACTGTTTATGGATGTCGATTAGAGAGACAGTTAGCCACTAAAATCACCAGTAACAGCATCTCCTGGAGAGATGAAAGTATTTGATCACCAACTTATTATTGTCACACAGATCCTGAAAGCTTCCTGTATGTGGGATAAATAGTATCATTCATAATGTTATATTTGATTATTTCAGGTGTTTCAGAGTACATTATGCAATCATCTTGCATCTGTATTTTTTTCACGTCTCTTCACAGTTTTATTTTTTGAATGCCGTGTAAAACACGTCTTTCATAAAAAAAATATCTGGACTCATGCTGTCCTGTGCTTTGATAGACTTTCTCATGACCACCCAGTTCACACAGTGTTCACATTAAAGCTTTTCAATATATAATATATATATAATATTCAACTGTGAGTCAATTGGAATTCTTTCAAAGTGTTTATTATTTTCATAAAAAAACATGAATTTACATTTATAACACTAATTACAGAAAACCAGTTAACATTGCTGGGTTTGTAAAACAGCTGAGGGAATGACATCTTTGAATTTGACATCTCTCCTCTGGCCAGCGCAATCAATTTCTCCATATTTTTTTCCTATTTTGGAAAGTCATAGAAACACTATGCATTTTTTCTTTTGCTAATGGGGCAAATGTGAATGCAAACATTATGTTTGTTAGTTTCTATCGTAGTTTACCCAACTTTGACGACTTCTGCTTCTGAGAACCCCGGAAATGTGAAATAGGTATTTTCCATAGCTTTTTTAATTGATATCAAAATTTGACATGAAAAAAGGCCGCTACAATTATTTTGGGACAATGATTAAACAATAAAGTTGACACATGTGGCATTTGAAAAAAAAAATCTTTGTTTTGAGGAGTTGGTAAAATTTCTAATGTGTCCAACAATTTATTTATGTTTTAATCTTAATTTTAATAAAAATCAACTCCTGGGAAAAGTGCCAGAAGTAGGAAAAGTGCCCCAATGAAACATGAAAGATTCTTTTTAATAAGCACATCCATCCCAAATTGTGTTTTACAGGGACTATTTGGGAATATGCCTATTTGTTGGGAATACTTTACATTTATAATATGTAAAGATACAACAGTTTTGCATTCATATATCTTGAATTCATCATACTTTGAATTGTGAACTGTAAATCTGTAAGGATTGCCAAATAATTCTGAGCTCTATAAATGTACATCTTTTATGAACATTGTTTGAGATACAGTATGTTATACTCAAAAATTCTTTACTTTAAAACCTAGTTTTTTAATATACCATTGTGTTACCAAACCAGAATCAATAGCAATGTTTTTAAACATAATTACAATGCAGAAACAGCAAGTAAAAACATTTGCAGCAAGTGAAAACATTTGCATCAACTTTTTTTATATAAAATATAAAATAAACAGTAATTTATATTGTTAGGCCCCCATACTGGTGAAGCATTGCCTTTATGTAGGTTGACAGGACAAAGTTAGGTCAGTCAACACAAAGGGCTCTGACCTTACCTCACACACACCACTGGAAAATACTGCTCATTGTAACAATCATTACACATACTGAAAAAGCACACGCCTGTTTGGGTTCATTTTATAGTATGTGTGGTCAGACTGGACTAACTGGCAATAGCCATATTGGAGCAACACCTATGAAGCAATGAGACAGACAAACATTGTAAATTACTAAACTACAAGAGCAGAAAAATCTGTTTTGAATTATTGGTGAACAGTGTAAACAGTCATGTCCAGCATGATGCTGTAAATAAATCCAGACTTGCCCCACCTTAAGTCATTAAAATGTAAATTTGGTACAACATGAAGCAGTTCTGCTATTTGTAGTCCATTAAATTATGCTCACTGAGCCACATCGCTAGAATTTATTAGCTTTTTACTCATTTAACTGATTTATTTACATGCAATTAGCTATTTAATGTCCTAAAATAAAATAATTCACAATATTAAACTATTTTAATGGACTTTGTGTAGTGTTTTAAGGTAAAAAAAAAAAAAGGATCTTCTCACGAGTTCCCAAAAATGAAAATTCTATCATGTCTTCATGTTGTCCCAAACCTGCTTGATTTATGTGACGCACAAAAGAAGATAATTTTGAAGATTGTTTCAGGTGTTTTTGATAAAGTCCGTTGCACCTCATTGATTTTCATCAAAATATCTACTTTTGTGCCCCACAGAACAAGGAATGACATGAGGGAAAATAAAATTTTTGGTAGATTATCCAAAAAGCAGTGCTTTTTATTTGGAATGAAAAAGAAGATAATTAAAAAATAATTGATTATATACAATATAATATACAACATATTGTGATGAATATTGGTGCAGTCTCAGTTGATATATTGAGCACCACCATGTGGAATGATCTCTGAAACACCCCATGCAATCACATTCCCACGGCCATCGCAGGATCCGTCGTGATTGGCGTACCCTTTAATCCTCTCTGCTTCCAGCACATGGTCCCACATGTTAACCCCTGTCATTTTCCCAGTGAAGGCAACCGATGAGTCCAGATCTCGGTAGATACCCGACCGGCTGCGCTCTTGCCCGAGCAAAAAGAACCCGTCACCGGACAATACATTCCCCTCGGCTACTCCAGGCTCTCTGGCAACGTTCTCTCCATTCACCCATAAAGTGGCCAGCCCCTGCTCCGAGCTCCAAGCTGCACAGAAGTGTCCCCACTGTCCATCTGTTACTACGCTGTGAGCTTCCACTAGATGGGTCTCATCGCCCACCGTGAGGAGCACCGAGCGCCTTGCCAAGAAAAGCTGGAGCTCTTGAGGTTTTTTCTTGGTTCCGTAAGAGAAAAGCACTGTTTTATTTAGTGACTGGGTCACTTTGGCCCACAGACAGATGGTGAATGATTGTAGGGAAATGTACATGGAGGGTGTTACTTCTGCAAAAATGTGCTTGGAGCGCATTGGGAATAATAAAGCCATTTCACAGCCTTAAGAAAAAAGAGAATGAGAGTTAGTATAAAATTCGAGATTAATTATTGCATTAAATTAGCATGCAAAGGTATTTGCAAAGTATTTATTTATTATTTCTCAGGCCCACAGAAATTATACAAATTTTAGGCTATTAAATATACACAACATGGTACTGGACCGGTCAAAAGTTTGGAGTCATTATGATTTTTAAGTGTTTTTGATGATAAATTAATATATTCTAATATTTTTATCAAAGTTTACAATGTATTTGCTGCTTTTTTTGTGTGTGATCTTTTTTTCAGGATTTCAGAAAGTTCAAAAGAACAGCATTTATTTGAAATGGAAATCTTTTGTAACATTATAAATGTCTTTATGTCACTTTTGAACAATTTTATGCGCCCTATGTAACATAAGGGTTTCCACAAATATATTAAGCTGCAAAAACTGTTTTCAACATTGATAATAATAAGAAATGTTTCTTCAGCACCAAATAAGCAAATTAGAATGATTTCTGATGATTCTTGTGAATGAAGACTAGAGTAAAAATGGCTGCTGAAAATTCTGTTTTTTCATCACAATACATTTTTAGAAATTAGAAAAGTCATTTTAAATTGCAATAATATTTTACAATATTTTGACTGTATTTGTCTGTCTGCCCTGTCTGTTCCCTATGCCCTAAACAAAATTGCCTTTTGCGGATTAGCAAAGTGTATTAAATTAAAATAACAAACAGTGAAATCATCATGAATTTATTTTAGTTTAGTTGAAACATCTACCTGAGGGCAGATAGCGGTGTGCCGTTGTTCTTTGGAAAAGGGCCAGCTGGGCATGGACCCTTTGGAGATCTACAGCGGTGGCCATTAGCGCTCTCTCCAGTTTCCCGCCATCTGCATTGCTTGCTTCTTGTTCCTTTGGATAAGCGGAGAATGACTTCATGGCCACTTGTCCCAGACCTGCTCCTATCACTGAGTTGCTCTCCAGTTTGGTGAGACGAGAGGCCTGGTTCCTGGTGAACTGAATGAGCTGCTGCAACGTCTCATTGTTTTGGGCTTGATGCATATCTGCAACCTCTCTGAGCTGCTCCATGGCTTGGTTCAGATTGCGGTTCATCTGTTCACTTATACATTTGCAGGTGTTTTCTGAAGCTTGGACGCACGCTTTGTTTTTGTTAAGCTTATGAAGCTCCTTCCATATGGTGTCCATCTCTGCTTTAACCGTGTCTTCAGTCTGCTGCATGAGCATGTCTTGCTTCATCTGAGAGTCCTCCAGCATGATGAAAAGTTTGTCCCAGCGTGAGAGATCTTGAGGCGGACAGGGAATTTGCGTAGGTCCAGCTGTAAAAAAAAAAAAAGAGTATGATTTTTACATCATGAAATAATTCTAAACCAAATTTACTTTTATTTAAATACATTTTTTTGTCATGTTTTCTTCTTCCTAGGGCCACAAATGAAGGTTTTGTAGCAGGCTCAAGAATTGCTAAATGCTGCTTGGTTGTTCCACAGCACCTAACTTAAATAACAGAGAAAGTTCTCTGAAAATGAATAACCTTATGCTCATAAGCAGCCTCTGGTTAATAAGTTCAAGCTCCGGGCTGGGGTTTGCAGGAGAGAGTGTCAGTGGAAAGGTATGTAAATGTCAAATGTCATGAAACCTACCAACACTTTTGCTTTTTTTAAAAAGCTATGAGTCATGACTCGTGACACATTAATTCATACACTGCATTACTACAGATAAATTATTCAAATACATTTGGGTTGTTGACATAAAACAATTGTTGCCATATCCTGTGGTGTGATATGGCATCTAAAACTATTAACAACAGTATTTTGCTACATAATTTGATTATACAGAATATTTGTGGTTTTAATTTTAAGTTGTCACACTTCAAGACGGGTGGAGGCAAAAATGTGAAAATTGTGAAAAGAAAATTAACATGAAATGATGACCAGATATAGCATAAAATGTAGCCTTTGTACATTATCAATTTTAATTTGAATATAGCCAAGTGTGTTTGTTCGCATATCCATTTCTCAATATTTTGGTTAGTTTCATTTTAAAGTAATTTGCCAATGTTGTCAGTTATTTTAAGAAGTCAAATGAGAATCTACATTTCAGTACAAAAAAAAAACTTTTTTAAATAAAAATGAAGAGAAAAAACTTACTTTGCAGCCGGTCACCATTGGAGATTTCATTATAGTATAAATCAGAGTACTCCTCTCCATAATCATAACCAAACACATTTCCACTCAAAAAGCATGGCAGGCAGAGGGCCAACATGGCCCCGGGCACATACATTTTGATGTTAATGCTGGTGTGTATGTTAGTCTGTCTCTGCATGTAATCAGATTATTTTGAAGTAAATCAGATGTTCCACAGCCACTAAGATCCCTTGTGGGTTTTTTTTCTTTCCCGTGTTGTAACTCAGCCACCGTGCCTCATGTGCCTGGAAGCCCACTGAGTGTGCATGAGTCTGAGCAAGTTCTTTTAAACAGCACAAACAGAGCAGGGCTGTCACACTGTGAGTAATGCTTTGTTGGAGGTGGGCAGCATATATGATGTATATTCAAATGTCACAGTCTCTACCGCTGTTTGGGCAAGTAATTGTCATGGGGGTGTGGAAAGAAAAATAGGAAAGGGGTTGGGTCTCCCAAAATGAGAATTCTGCCTCAAGTCAAGGTAACAGGATAGAGAGATTTGGACAAAAAAAAATCTCTTTTTGTAAAAATCTCTTTTTTAAAAAGTTTGATGTTATGGGAGTATCTATAATAATTCCAGAGGGAGCTTTCATTGTCCATGACAGTGAAACCAGTAATAAGAAAGATTTGAATCGAGAAGTTAACTTGTAAATAACATTATGAGTTAACTTCTCAATATCTTTCTTATTGCTGTTTAACACATGAATGTGGCAGTTCCACTTTTGACTCTTAAAGGGAAAGTTCACCTACAAATGAGAATTCTGTCATTTTGTCACCCTTATGTCATTCTAAACCTGTATGACTTTCATACAGGTTTGGAACAACTATAAAGGGTTGTAAATGATGAATAAATGACAGAATGTTCATTTTTGAGTAAATTATTCTTATTCTGAGGTTTCAGCTCTGAATGTTAACAGGTTGTGTAAATATTAACTGTGGGTGCATTAGAGCATCAACTCTTTGCTGATTGAAGTTTAACTCATTTGTCAGATTGAAGAGGACTTGGGAATTCAATTACGCAACACAATATTGAATTAATTGTGTCAAGACCTATATTCATAAATTACCAGCAGATCTTCAGGGAGGCGCAGGACAAACAAAGAATGATTGTGTAATGTGTACTGCTCAGAGACGTGACTAGGAGAAACAAACTCAAGCTTTATCGAGTGCAATCCATAATCGTAATACATTTAACATGCATAAGGTCAAAACCACCATACAATCTAGATACAGACAAAGGTCCAAGGCACAGGCAAACAGGGCAATCCAGAAGAACAAGACCATGACAATGTATGCAGAAATAGCATTCTGAAATGCAGTGTAACACAAACATGCAGCAAGATTTCACAAATAATGACTGAACACACAGAACAAGATAATAATACACAGGACTGAAGAAATCACAGTGACCATGATAGCTGGAGACTCTGGCGTGATGGCCATGACGGCTGAAGACTCTGGCATGACGGCTGAAGACTCTGGTGTGACGGCTGAAGAGTCTGGTGTGACGGCCATGACGTCTGAAGACTCTGGCATGACGGCTGAAGACTCTGGTGTGACGGCCATGACGTCTGAAGACTCTGGCATGACGGCTGAAGACTCTGGTGTGACGGCCATGGCGGCTGAAGACTCTGGCATGACGGCTGAAGACTCTGGCATGATGGCTGAAGACTCTGGTGTGACGCGCATGACGGCCGAAGACTCTGGCATGACGGCTGAAGACTCTGGTATGATGGCTGAAGACTCTGGTGTGACGCGCATGACGGCCGAAGACTCTGGCATGACGGCTGAAGACTCTGGTGTGACGGCCATGACGGCTGAAGACTCTGGTGTGACGAGCATGACGGCTGAAGACTCTGGTGTGACGGGCATGACGGGCGAAGACTCTGGCATGACGGCTGTAGACTCTGGCATGATGGCCATGGCTGCTGAAGGCTCTGGTGTGACGGGCATGACGGGCGAAGACTCTGGCATGATGGCCATGGCTGCTGAAGGCTCTGGTGTGACGGCCATAATGGCTGAAGACTCTGGCATGATGGCCATGACGGCTGAAGACTCTGGCATGATGGCGGCTGAAGACTCTGGCATGATGGCTGAAGACTCTGGTGTGACGGCCATGACGGCTGAAGACTCTGGCATGACGGCTGAAGACTCTGGCATGATGGCTGAAGACTCTGGTGTGACGCGCCATGACGGCCGAAGACTCTGGCATGACAGCTGAAGACTCTGGCATGATGGCTGAAGACTCTGGCATGACGGCTGAAGACTGGTGTGACGAGCATGACGGCTGAAGACTGGTGTGACGAGCATGACGGCTGAAGACTCTGGCATGACGGCTGAAGACTCTGGTGTGACGGGCATGACGGCTGAAGACTCTGGTGTGACGAGCATGACGGCTGAAGACTCTGGCATGACGGCTGAAGACTCTGGTGTGACGGGCATGACGGGCGAAGACTCTGGCATGACGGCTGAAGACTCTGGCATGATGGCCATGGCTGCTGAATGCTCTGGTGTGACGGGCATGACGGGCGAAGACTCTGGCATGATGGCTGAAGACTCTGGCATGATGGCCATGGCTGCTGAAGGCTCTGGTGTGACGGGCATGACGGGCGAAGACTCTGGCATGATGGCCATGGCTGCTGAAGGCTCTGGTGTGACGGCCATATGGCTGAAGACTCTGGCATGATGGCCATGACGGCTGAAGACTCTGGCATGATGGCGGCTGAAGACTCTGGCATGATGGCTGAAGACTCTGGTGTGACGGCTATGACGGCTGAAGACTCTGGCATGACGGCTGAAGACTCTGGCATGATGGCTGAAGACTCTGGTGTGACGCGCATGACGGCCGAAGACTCTGGCATGACGGCTGAAGACTCTGGCATGACGGCTGAAGACTCTGGCATGATGGCTGAAGACTCTGGCATGACGGCTGAAGACTGGTGTGACGAGCATGACGGCTGAAGACTGGTGTGACGAGCATGACGGCTGAAGACTCTGGCATGACGGCTGAAGACTCTGGTGTGACGGGCATGACGGGCGAAGACTCTGGCATGACGGCTGAAGACTCTGGCATGATGGCCATGGCTGCTGAATGCTCTGGTGTGACGGGCATGACGGGCGAAGACTCTGGCATGATGGCTGAAGACTCTGGCATGATGGCTGAAGACTCTGGCATGATGGCTGAAGACTCTGGCATGAAGGCTGAAGACTCTGGCATGATGGCCATGGCTGCTGAAGGCTCTGGTGTGACGGGCATGACGGGCGAAGACTCTGGCATGATGGCCATGGCTGCTGAAGGCTCTGGTGTGACGGCCATAATGGCTGAAGACTCTGGCATGATGGCCATGACGGCTGAAGACTCTGGCATGATGGCGGCTGAAGACTCTGGCATGACGGCTGAAGACTCTGGTGTGACGGGCATGACGGGCGAAGACTCTGGCATGACGGCTGAAGACTCTGGCATGATGGCCATGGCTGCTGAAGGCTCTGGTGTGACGGGCATGACGGGCGAAGACTCTGGCATGATGGCCATGGCTGCTGAAGGCTCTGGTGTGACGGCCATAATGGCTGAAGACTCTGGCATGATGGCCATGACGGCTGAAGACTCTGGCATGATGGCGGCTGAAGACTCTGGCATGACGGCTGAAGACTCTGGTGTGACAGGCATGACGGGCGAAGACTCTGGCATGATGGCTGAAGACTCTGGCATGATGGCCATGGCTGCTGAAGGCTCTGGTGTGACGGGCATGACGGGCGAAGACTCTGGCATGATGGCCATGGCTGCTGAAGGCTCTGGTGTGACAGCCATAATGGCTGAAGACTCTGGCATGATGGCCATGACGGCTGAAGACTCTGGCATGATGGCTGATGGCTCTGGCATGATGGCCATGACAGCTGAAGACTATGTTGTAACGACCATGATGGGATTACTGGACTCAGAAGTGTTGTGAGCATTGGACTTAAGATCATTAGACTAGGAATTGCGGAATACTTGTTGGGCAAAGCTCTATTGCCAAAAAAAGTGTTTAGGGGAAGGGTCCTCCTCTGCTTCATCCACCGTGAAAGAGGAACTATGTCTATGTGTAACCTCAATACATTTTGAAGGAACAGACTGAACACTTGAAGTCGAAGGATTGTGGCTTGAACACTTGAAGTTGACTCTTCAACTCTCCAGCATAAATATTTATTTTTTCCAGATCAATCAAACCAGAGCAGTTTTAAACTAATGATCCATCCACTGCCCTTACAAAAAATACGTTTATTCAAGTGTTATATACTTCTTTTAAACTAAAAATAAGAAAGTATCCTTTCAGTCTACATTTTATATACTTCTCAGAAATATACTTTATGTACTTCTCAGAAATACTTAAAATTGATATTAGTATACTTACTACTTAAAGTATACTTGAACATTACTTAAGTATACTTCATAAAATTAACTTGAAGTATAGCCTACTTCTTTTTAGAAAAAGAAAGACACCCAAATAGAAAAACAGCCAAAAGATTTACTGACAACATCTGTTAAATACTCCTTGTCTGGGGCGTGTCTAGTTTCCAATAGGTTTTTGTGAAAGTGACAGAAATAGCATTGTTTAATTGTAGATTTAGTGTTTGTCGGCTCTTGTGCTGTGCACATGCTTTAATCATTATTACGTTCTTAGAGCTTTTCTCCAAAAGTGCAATTTATTCTTGTATATAACTATGTAAAAAAAAAAAAAAAACTTTAGCACACTGAAAATAATTTTTTTGGCACCCAAATTGAATAATATGCTTTCATACATTTTACAATCCTGATGGTAATCATTTCTACAGTTTTATTATGGTGACTTTAAACATATCCCAGATATTTTAGTTTAATGGTTTAAAGGGATAGTTCACCCAAAAATGAAAGTCATTAATTACTCACCTTCATGTCGTTCCAAACTGTATGACTTTCCTTAATCTCCGGAACAGAGAATATCTTTTTAATGAAATCTGAGAGATTTCTGTTCCTCCGTTGGCAGCTACTCAACTACCACTTTTGATGCTTCAAGAAGTTCATAAAGAGATCATAAAATTAGTCCATACGAACCGAGCAGATTATGGTCCAAATTCTCTGAAGAGACATGCTTTATATGATGAACAATTCAATTTGTTAAACAGAGAACAAAGCTCTTGAGGAAGCTCAAACGTGCTGCATAACACAAGAATGAACCTCATTGTTTTTTGCATGTAAAGAGAACATGGTTGAGCGCCCGTTTACCACAACTGATGTGTGAGTTGATGAATGTTTATATGTGAATGAAAGCCCAAATTCAATCGGTTCATCATATGAAGCAATTGTGTATCTTCAAAAAACTAAACTGCTCAATTCATATGGATTAGTTTTAGGATCTCTTTATGAACTGGGAAGTCAATTGCCAATGAAGGAACAGAAAGATCTCAGATTTCATCAAAGATCTTCATTTGTGTTCCCGAGGATGAATAAATTCTTACGGGCTTGGAACGACATGAGGGTGAGTAATTAATGACAGAAATTTCATTTTTAGTTGACTCTTTACCAGCATTTATCTAATTAAAATTATATTATAATTATTGTACAGTTTTTTATATATTTATTTTGACCGATAGAATGGGAATAATTTATTTAGCTATTATTAATATTTTTCTTTGAATATTCAAATCTTCTTTATTATGTACTGACATGTGTTTTTCCCTTCACACCTAATGATTAACACACAGTTGTTGACACCATAAGCAGAACACCTTGTCATTTCACCATGTTGTAATTAATTGTCTACAATAATCTTGGAAAGTCAGACAAAACAAAAGAGTATTAATTTCCCAAATGTATTTATTGATCTCCTAATTATTTTTCAATACAATTTGCAACAGGTTTTACTGTTGTTAAACTTGCAGTCAAAATTCAGAGAAGGCATTTCAAATATGACAGCTGTACTGGGTTCTCCTTTTAAAACTATATTCTGTTAGAACGTTGTCTAATTATACAATTTTAAATCATTTTAGCTCTGTTGAGATTAAAGAAACATATAAAAAAACATTAGAAAGCACTTGGTTTGTTCCTTATATACACAATGTCCTTGGCCCACAGTTGTAATTCCTCAACCTCAAGTAAATAAAAGTATAAAACAGAAATCAAATGGGGCGGCTCTATCTTTGCAGCTTTTTACTCCCAGACAACAGCATAAAAAATTCCAAAAGACAGAAATTCTGAGAAGCAATCATTAACTGAACATTTATGAAATCTCTCCCCCAGTAATTTATCATCTGCTAGCAGTAGTGGAGTTTCATTCCATTCTGTTTGTTTGTGGGGGTTTTACAAACACTCCACATACTATATTGTGTCACATAGAAACAGAAATCAGTGATCACGTGATGATTTTATTCTATACCGATAGTTAAGCAATCAGTTCACAAAACAGAAAAGCCTCCATCAGAACAAAATTGAGAACATGTGGAGATGGAAATATTTACACTTCTGGAGAATTAGGCCCAGCATGAACCAGGCAACACAAGATCTGGGCTGTTTCTATAAATGGGTTTTAGATTATGAGGTATGAACTGACTGAACTTTCTTCAGGTGTCCTATGACACCTAGTCTCAATAAAGCAATGCAGCTGGTGCAGTCTAGGTCAATAGCTGTACAGCAAGGCACCTGTAGTGTGTATACCATGTACCAGAGGGGATATAATATATTTACACTTGAATTAAACCCACCTTTGCTTCCCTCCATTGACACACATTAGAGAATGGAAAATGACCTCAGGCCTAGCACCGTCTGAACAGCGCCGTTGGGGAGAGAGGTGAGAGGTTGAGAATGTTTCAAACAACCGCAGTTTGTATGTTTGCCATCAGCTGCCAGGTCTCTTTGGCCCTGCTGTATGTCACAGCCACAGGCTTTGGCAAATCATTAGCATGTTAAGAAAATATAGCTGGCTTTGATTTCTAAAAGGAACAAAGTTGGTTCTCTCTGGCGTACAAGCAGCCAATCAAATCTGCGTGAGGTAAAGCTGGGCGGAGACTTCAGAGAACAAAAACATTCTTTAGCATTCCTCAGGTGATGAACATGTTCGCCATAAAGTCGGACACAGAAACATGCTGATTTATGTCACCTGGTTGTCTATGCCAAACTCGCTACGGGCAACTTTTTCTACAATCTCGGGGGGCTACTTCAAAACTGCCTCATAAAGCGGTGTATTGTTCAGTTTCAACTGTGCTGTGCTGCTGATGACATTTCCTTCCTGTGGATTAGGGTTTTAGATATTTGATTTAAGAATGTCATGTTCATAATGGTGGCTGGGTCAATGAAGCTCCTGCAATGTGAAATGAAGGACTCATAGAGAATTCAGCATGTAGGCAGATATCATTTTTGGTTTCAAACATCAAATTTTAATTTCATTATTTATGTTAGATAGATAGAAGTATTAAATTGCCAATACACATAGCAAAGTGTTTGCCCCTCTGAACCTGTGAGGTGAAACATTTCAGCTCTCTAACCAGATCCCAATAGTGCCATTCAAGCCAGCAGATCTGGAATACATTATGAATCCCCCAGTCACTGACAGAAAGGATGAATAATTACCTGATTAAAATGTCTCAGTGAGTGATTTATGCAAAAAGAAGCTGCAAGATGTTCCTCCCCTGGGACATTCAGTTTAGTCAGTGCTATCGGCTGCCAGTAATACATTGTATGAGAGAATATGACACTTTGCACATGCAACACTTACACGCAATGTAATTTAAATGGCTGTCCAACTGAGCTAATTTTCTGTATTTTGAAGTGAAATCACATAATATAGTCACAAAAATGTATCAAACTGCATTTATAAGCAAAGGGGATGGAGCTTAAATTAAATCAGTTCTCTCTTTTGAGCATATGGTGTACCCTTTTTTACAACAGACATTTATTTACATGTCTTATTGACATGCTAGCATTTGCAAACCTCATGAGATGTAAGTCAAACAGTGAAACATTTCAAAATAATGCATATAAATCTGGCACCTTTATTTTTTCCTTATATGCAATATCAGAATTGTTCATAGACATTTAATGAAATTTTTATTCAATAAAGAAGAAGAAACAGGCTATTTAAAGTATGTTTCACAGAGTATACTACTGCTACTGCAGCGGCAGAATATTGTGTTCAGGATATTTATTTACGGGGTCTTGTTTACTGTTGCTCTCAGTAACTTGGGACATGCATTTCGCAAAAACAACCACAAGCAAGAAAAACCTGTGAAAACACATTGATTAAAAAAAAATATGATTTACTGTTTGCTGGCAGTGACATCAAAATGTTATTTTCACTTGGACTGAGAAAATAGCGTTTTACACAACTTCTCTTTAAGAAAATTTGACTAGCTCTAAACTATTTAATAGTTTTATGAGAAAAGTACTGTAGTAAGTCCAAGAGATCAAACTGAAATGAATGCATCTTTTAAAAAATATTTGTATTTAGACACATAAGGGTTGTAGTTGGGAGAGGAGAGGGGCAAGCAAATGCAATGAGGTCAAAATGAGTATCAATGACAGCTGGCATCTCTCCTACTTCCTGCCTGATGCACAGTAAAGACCAAGATCCTTTACCCTTTTAGCAAATCTAAATAACCAGAACATTGCTGATGAATACATTAAAGTGGAACAAAAGGTAATCACAGCTTACTGATAGCATATACCAAACCAGCATTTAAAAAAACAGAATACTAATATGTACCAATGCAAATGAAAAGAGGATTGTACTTTATTGCACTGTTGAAGAAAATAGGCACTAAAGACCCACCAGAGGTCAGATTTTCTTTATCCTGAGTTCCATTTAAAACTAATTCCACTAATTCCACCAATTGAAGAGGGGAGCACAAGATTTCCTGAGGTCAACAACCATCTTTTTATGTCTTGTTGACCAGGTGTCAAGCATATCACATCCCCTCTGTGAGCTGTCTCATCATTTTCTGTAATGAACCTCCTCACTGTGGTGTACTGTAGGTCTCAAATATGATGATGTGATTACTTTGGCACTTGGCAACAGTCGTGGATTATAACACATCCCGGTGGGAGCCTGGTGCACAGAGTGCTAGGCTTTGTGTTCTATCTATCTATCTTTTAGCCGCGGCTCGTCTGTGGGCAGGTGGGCCAGAGCGCCACCAAAATATTCATCCAAAGACCTAAATACACCAAATAAATAATAAATCCGTTCAGCATTCTGTAACAAATATTTTTCGGATTTTCTAGACTGTTTTAAGTCGTAAAGTGAGCAGGATGTATTAAAATGTAGCGCATGGATTCAGCAGAAGCGCGGGGCATCCTGTCTTGGAGTCCTCCCATAGCTCTACAGCGCCCCACAGATTTCCAATGTAAATCTGTGGTGAAAAATGGAAGCCATTGGGGCATATTTCAGGGCAGGCTGCCCCGCTTATTTTCACTTGACATTACCTTGCTCCAGAACTGTTATGTGGATAGCAGAAGAACCCAATCGCAGACGGCAAATAACTTAAACAGGGGTTTATTTAAGACAAAAACAGAAAGCAAAACCCACGATGGGGTAAAACACGATAGGGTAGAACACACCAGACTAAGACTTGAAACTAAGACAGGAACAAAACAAAGACAGGAACAGACTTCTCAAATAACAGACTTCTCAGTAAATAACTCACAGTAGGATCACACAACGTTTCACAATGAATCGCACAGGACAGAAAATACACAGGGGTTAAATAGGAAACACTAATGACGAGGACAGGTGAAACTGACTAGACAATAATCACAAGACGAGGATAACAAGGGGGCGGGGTAACGTAACGAGACACCACAAGCACATGGCCAAACAATCGGCCATGCGCTTGTACACAAAACATGGATCTGCCATGATCCTGCCACAAGACAAGAGAAACCAAAGACATGATGGCAGAATCATGACAGAACCCCCACCTTAAGGAGCGGCTTCCAGACGCTCCTCAAGGGGACATCAAACACGGGACAAGACAGACTGAGACATCGACACAAACCAACAAAACATGACAAATAACAGTAACGGCAAACACGAAAACACAACAACAGGGTTAGGATGCAACAATAAAAATAACAAACAAGGAAGAGGTGGCGGAGGAAACACAGAGTTCATGGGGGGTGGTCCAGGGTGGATGGGTGTGCTGGGGGTCCTAGGTTGACGGGACGAGGGCTTCGGACAAGGATTCTGGGCAGGTTTAGATGGAGACACACGAGGAGAGGTCTTGGGGGAAACAGTCCGGGGCTCAATGGTGACAGGGGAAACAGTCCGGGGACAAGTGGAGACAGGGGCGAACGAAGAAACAGTCCGGGGACTCGTGGAGACAGGGACAAAGGGTGAAACAGTCCGGGGACTAGTGGAGACGGGGGAGACCGGGAAAACAGATGGGGATACTGCATCAGAGGAAACAGCAACAGGCTCAGACATTGAGGACACAGAGGACGAGGAAACAGGACTTCTGACGGGGGACATGACTGGTGACAGGACAGGACTGGGTGTAGCGCTCACGGCGACAGGCACGGGTGCAGCGCTCTCGGCAGCAGGCGCGGGTGCAGCGCTCCCGGCGGCAGGCGCGGGTGCAGCGCTCTCGGCGGCAGGCGCAATGCTCTCGGCGGCAGGCGCGGGTGCAGCGCTCTCGGCAGCAGGCGCGGGTGCAGCGCTCTCGGCGGCAGGCGCAGGTGCAGCGCTCTCGGCAGCAGGCGCGGGTGCAGCGCTCTCGGCAGCAGGCGCGGGTGCAGCGCTCTCGGCAGCAGGCGCGGGTGCAGCGCTCTCGGCAGCAGGCGCGGGTGCAGCGCTCTCGGCAGCAGGCGCGGGTGCAGCGCTCTCGGCGGCAGGCGCGGGTGCAGCGCTCTCGGCGGCAGGCGCGGGTGCAGCGCTCTCGGCGACCGCGCTGACTGCAGCGGGCTCGGCGACTGCAGCGGGCGCAGCGGGCTCTGTGACTGCAGCCTTCCTCCTCCTCTTTCTCCTTGGCCGCGGGGCAGAGGCCATGGCCAGAGCTGTGGCTGGTTGGGGAAGCACAGCAGGAACCGTGACTGGCGGTGGAAGGACGGACTCTGGCTGCGCTGACTCTGGTGAGGATGATTCCGACGGAGACTCCCACGAGGTCCGTCTTCCTCGTTTCCCACGAAGACCAGAGAGGGTAGATGGAGTGTCAGGAGTCAAGGAGGAACCAGCCTGGTCCTCAAGCATAGCAACGCCTATCCTTAGACCCTCCTGGATCACTGGCAGCTTGGGTGATGGTGACAGCTCAGGCGGGCAGACGATGGCCTCAGGACAGACTGGACTTCGACCACCTCTTCTACTATGACCACCACGGGTCCCAGTAAATCGTGCCAACCGGGTTCCTGCATAACGATGGCACAGCTCCAGCTCCCTGAAGGTTTGTGGTCTTGCGGGAGAATATGAACAGTCTGCTGGGTTCAGTCGTTGGCGATTCATTCTGTTATGTGGATAGCAGAAGAACCCAATCGCAGACGGCAAATAACTTAAACAGGGGTTTATTTAAGACAAAAACAGAAAGCAAAACCCACGATGGGGTAAAACACGATAGGGTAGAACACACCAGACTAAGACTTGAAACTAAGACAGGAACAAAACAAAGACAGGAACAGACTTCTCAAATAACAGACTTCTCAGTAAATAACTCACAGTAGGATCACACAACGTTTCACAATGAATCGCACAGGACAGAAAATACACAGGGGTTAAATAGGAAACACTAATGACGAGGACAGGTGAAACTGACTAGACAATAATCACAAGACGAGGATAACAAGGGGGCGGGGTAACGTAACGAGACACCACAAGCACATGGCCAAACAATCGGCCATGCGCTTGTACACAAAACATGGATCTGCCATGATCCTGCCACAAGACAAGAGAAACCAAAGACATGATGGCAGAATCATGACAAGAACAAGACACTATCATCAGTCCACTTCAGCTATGTGTCTGTATCAGGTCAGTAAGTGGCATGTCTGTCCTGTCCTACAGTCTATGGTTCTTCCTATGTGGATAGCGTATCAAATAAATGAAAGTATAAACCCTTTAGTTTAAACGTGCTGTTGTGAGAATATGTTTGTTCTGAGAATATAGAGTTGACTTTGTTTTCCTCACTGGAAAACTTGCACCAACCTGAAAAAAATCTATCTATCTATGTGTGTATATGTGTAGCCTATATAATATCTCACGAGGACATATTATAGACTTATAGATATATTAAAATATTTCATGATCTGATCTCACACAGAGCCGTTAAATATGTTTTTCAACCGCACAACGGCTCTGATCTCACCCACACAGCGAACTAATACGATATCGCAGTATTCTACGGGATTTTCACTTTTTTTTTTTTTTTTTTTTTAACTTTTTTTTAAAATTATTATTATTATTATAACAACAACATTTCAGTCTTTCCAGTTCACATTCATTATAATAGTAACAATACAATATGTTAAAAGTTGAAGAAAAAAACAAAAACAAACAAAAACAAAAAAACAATCAAGTTACCAATAAAGAAAAATAAAATTGTGACTGATTTTTATCCCATGACAAAAATAGTTCTAGTGACATATTATCCATTGAAGATTTCTAAATGCATGTTCATTACTGATATGCATTTCTTGTTTGTAATTAATTTAAGAGACTTCAAATAAAAATCCACCTCTATCAAAAACAACTTAAATGATGGTGAAGAATTCTGGAATTTACATTTATGGATATGAAACTTGCCTAACAAAATGTAAAGGTTTATTATAGTACATATAGTTTCTTTTCTTTGTATTCAAAATAAGTGATAATGTTCTTCCCCTCAATGTTGACTTTTCACAATTTTTTTTTATTTTATTTTTTTACATTCCTTTTTTTATTTTATTTTTTATTGAAGGCAACATTGGGTACAGACGTGTTAAACCATCAATATACAAACAAACATTTATACAGACATACCATACCAGAGACAAAGAACAACAAAAAAAAAAAAAAAAAAAAAACATACATACCAAATAAAGGTGGAAAAATAAGAAAATTAAGAGGAATTGGGGAATAGGTCATAATATTGACACAAAAGTTTTCCATTCTTCTTGTTCTTTACAAGCTTGTGTGATTTAAGAAGCATATTGAATTCCAAAATATAATGTTTAAAACATAAGGAAGACTTATTAAATTTCTGCTTGTGTATAAAGAACGTAGCATATAAGATTATACAGTTTAATAAAAACTCCAGGGTGCCATCTTGTGGGAAACAAAAGTAACAGATAATATCTTTCAGGGTGAATGAGTAAGTTATATTTTGAGATTGGAGAAAGTGAGTATCCAAATCTTCCCAAAACCTTTTGGTAACTGGCCAATTAAAAAATAAATGAGGAATTGTTTCAGTGTCCTGTTTACAAAAGCTACAGCATGTGTCAATGTCTAGAAACTTGGCAACAAAACAATGTGTGGGGTAAATGTTATGTAAAAGTAAAGTGGACCTCTTTAGCTTTATTAGAGATGCAGTATTTGTGAGGAATCAACCATGTTTTTTTCCCAATTTATTTCAATTATTAAGGAATTCCAATAAAACATCCCCCTTGGAGCAATGGAGTTACTCTTTTGCAAATGTCGGCGAATATGCTTATTATTACATTTTTGTCAGACAGTTCTACACCATCCAATATAAATGAAAGCTGTCTGATATCTTTGTTTCCATAGCTCAGATGATTTTTAATTAATTGTCTGATTCCGGAAGGGATCGACTTTTCACAATAGACTATGTGCACGTTAGCATATGCTACTTCCGGCTGCGAAACCGATATGGGGTGTCTAGTTTCCGGTAGCCTGATGGACAACGTAGATTATGTATATTTCTCCAGATGTCTTGGACATTAACCGAAGATTTCAGTCGATATTATAATATAATATTAGAGTCGATGATGTTCATCGACTGGTTAGTGATTTTTCTCCAGCTCCCCAGAGCAAGAGAGAGAAAGGGGTTTAAATATTACATCTCTCAGTATGTCAGTAAAGGTATCCGACGTTGGGAAAGGGAACTAAAAAAAGTCCTCGCTCTAGACTAGGTACTGAAAGAGTTATAGGAACTTAGTCCGGTCGGAACACGCGAAAAAAATGGTTATAGGAAGGTTCTAGGCACTGCAAAAGTCCCTCCGGGCGGAAAGCGGCTATAGACACCGTGAGTAGTGACTTTTCCCTTGTCAGTGGTTTAAAATATGTAGTTGGATTGTTTCATGTAACTTAGTTCTTCTCCCTCGCTGTGTTATGGCTTTGCTATGTGTGGATACATGTGCTGGTTACGTTCGTGAGACAGCTGATTAGTAGGCTACTCTTGTCATTGACCGGAAAACAGTAACGTTACAGGAATCACCAACCCGTCGATCGCGGTCGACAAGTCGATCTTGGAGGCATTTTAAGTCGATCACGAAGAGTTTTCAAAATCAGAGAAAAAAGCCTATTGTGTGTAGTAAATGGTGTTCTAATCCATGTTGCTGTTACAATCACGTCATTTTTGCGGCGCGCACCTTTGGGCTCATGCGGACCCGTCGAGTTAAACAAGGCTTTACGCTTTAACCATTAAACCAGCTCAGCCACAGTAAGTTTTTTTATGTTTTAGGTCCATTGCGAACGATTAAACTAAGTTAACGCCGGTCCACTGATGTAAACAAGACGGCAACCGGAAACGAAGTACCCAACGTCCGCCATCAAGCCGGAAGTTAGCATTTTTCTCGTGCACAGAGCGAATTCCAACGGAACCATCGAACCATTGACGTCACTTCCGTTGTTGTATTGCGTCAGTTACGAAACGTTGCCATTTCCGCTGGCAGACGAAAGGTCTACGTTTTACCATACCGATTTACTCCATCAAAATGTCTCTTGGCGTGTTATCTCCTCATTTGAACACTCCACCAAATAACCAAGGCATACTTATCGGCGATAAAGTGTATTCGGAGGTGTTTCTAGCCATCGATAGCTCGATAATACCCGATGAAAGATTCTCCGCGACTCCGTCCATGCTCGATGGCCTCGACCATGAGACTGAAACAGATCTGCGGATTCTGGGCTGCGAACTCATCCAGTCCGCCGGGATTCTTCTACGTCTGCCACAGGTTACTATCTAACTATGTTAATAAATATGTATTAATTTATTTAGTTCGATTTCTAGTTACCTAAATGTGTATGACGGTGCGCTTAGCACAGCTAGCTAACTTAGCCTTCACCGGCACATTGAAACCGGCGGCCTTTTGTCTGGCAGCGAGATTATTAGATAATGCCAGCCGAAGCCGTGCAATGTATTTTGGGTTGTATTTTAAAACGGATTATTTGTTGTTATATAACAAGTGTTGCTTTACTATGAAAATAAAGTGGATTGAACGTTGTTTTAATGTATTATGTGGTATTTTGATTAGGTGGCGATGGCGACAGGACAAGTCCTTTTTCAACGATTCTTTTACTCGAAGTCCTACATCAAACACAGCTTTGAGGTAAGTCAGAAATACAAAAAATGTGTAAGCTGATTCGACGCAAGTCATGAAAATAATTAATGTGCTTTCACTTTAAAACAGATTGTTGCCATGTCCTGTGTGAACTTGGCGTCAAAGATTGAGGAATCGCCGAGACGAGTGAGGGATGTGATCAACGTTTTCCATCACTTGAAACAAGGAAAGGGCAAAAGGTAAGTCGATCCTGTGTTTTTATTATTAGTTAAGCTGTTTTTGATAGTTATATATATATAGTAACTGTTTTATTTACCAATAAATCCAAAAATGTTTATTAGATAATAGCTGTCATTTCATATCCCTCAAATACTGTTGTATTAATAATTTGATTGGACATTAAATTACTATGTTTGTTTGAAACCATTTTGAAGATATTAAATTTTTGCTGCTTTAGATAAATTGTCATAAGCAAGTATTTAAATGTGTTTGTTGTATACACCAGTGGAGATTTCTCCCAATTTCGTTGTATTGTAAAGTACAATAACAATAAAGGCATTCAATTCAAGTATAATCTTCAATGAGAGTATGAAATAAAGCAGATAATGTTGATGTCATATAAATGTATTTTTTAATAACATTAATCCAACATTAATCTACATGTGCCCATTTACTTTTTGTTCTACCAGGAGCAGCCCTCTTGTCCTTGATCAAAATTACATTAACACCAAGAACCAAGTAATCAAAGCAGAGCGCCGTATCCTTAAAGAGTTGGGCTTCTGTGTTCACGTCAAACATCCACACAAGGTGAGTTTTGTTTTCTAAAATTCCAGTTTTGTTGCTATCAATTCTCTTATATACGAAAATCCTGATAGTGTCCATAATTCAAATAATTAATGAAAAAATTTAAACTATTGCAGATCATTGTCATGTACCTACAAGTGCTTGAATGTGAGAAGAATCAGATGCTGGTTCAAACAGCATGGTAAGTGTGCTTTTGTCCTTGAAGCTCATGAAAATGCCCTTTAAATTATGACATGAAAATTTTTCCCATTATAGAGGAGACATTGGATCAGGTTTATGGTTGGACTCGTGCTGTGTTTCCACTAGTAGCTGTCATTATTTGCTGTTAAGAGCTTGAACTTGTGAAAGAGCTTGCTACTTAGGCATCAACAGGACTTAGTGGAAACACTGCATTATAAAGTATGAATTTCATTGTAGCTTGGTATACCTAAAGGTAAGATAGGCTCACATTATTCTGGCACCCCCCTCTTCTTGTAATAAAACTGCAGGATGAATCTGTAGGTCATGCATTATTGACTTGTTGCACATCATTGAGGTTCTGGCTTATGGAGAGCTCTGTTTAACTTTGTCCTTTCTCTACTCTTTGATTAAAGGGTAGCCCATGGTGGTAAGTGTCACAGAAAACACCCGAACTCCTCAGGCACAAGACCCAGGAACCCCTCCCACCTTATTGGCTGGCCTTTTCGAGGCTGCCAGCCAATCCAGTGAGAGCTCTCAGCGGAGGTTGGCTTTGCTGGGGGGTCCAGGATTTGCTTTTTTCATTTACTTTTTTCTAAAAAGTGCTAGTAGTTAGTTGTGCACTTTTTGATCTATAAATACAAATGAGTTTTTTTTTTTTAGCAGTGAAAACTGTTGCTTTTTTTCTCTCATGTGAATTTTGTCACAGTAAGTTGTCCCCTGATATCCTCCGTGAAGTGGTCCTTGCCTCTCCTCACACCTTTTTTGATATGGGGTTTGAAAAGTTTCGATTTCGTTTTCAACATTTTGCTTTAGTTTTGTGATTTGAGATGTTGTATTGCTCAAATTTAAGATTACACTATTGGCTACATTTAAAGAAGTGAGGGAAAGGACATAAAGTTAAGAGTCTCCAGAATAAGCCAATATATGAGAGAGAGAGAGAGAGAGAGCATGGCAGGTCTTGCATAGGTGTTTCTTCATGTTTTTCAGGAACTATATGAATGATGCCCTCAGAACCAATGCGTTTGTGCGTTTTGAACCCGAGACCATTGCGTGTGCCTGTATTTACCTCGCCGCTCGAGTGTTACAGGTATGTCCTTGACTTTATTTATCTTCATTCTTTATCTTTCTTTATTTCATTAAATGTTTTTGTATTTCCGCAGATTCCCCTTCCTTCCAAACCACACTGGTATCTTCTTTTCGGTGCTACTAAGGAGAACATCAAAGAAATATGTATTAGCACGATGAAGCTTTATTCTAGGGAAAAGGTGACTTAAGTTAACTAAACTTACAGATTTGTGTTACATTGACTATCTTTATTTCTACTTAATAAACTACTTGGATTTTTCTTAGATGCTGTTGTTAATACTCTATCCATCTTTCAGCCTATTAGTGAACAGCTTGAAAAACGGGTGGAAAAGAGGAAGGTGGCCCTAGAGGAGGCAAGACTAAAAGCCAAAGGACAGAATCCCAATCTCACACCAGCTCTCGCTGCCATTGGTGGATTTTCCCCAGCATCAAAACCCTGTAAGTTTGTTTGTTTGCTTTTTCTTATGCCGGGTACAAGCTGCACAATTTTCAAAGTTGTCAGATCGCTGTTCTTCTCACACTATACAACTGTCTGTGGTACCGTTTAGTTGCTGTTGTGTGCACATTACACAACAGATGGGCGACAGGGGGTCATACATTACACAGCATTTCAATAGGAAGAATCGCTGACAACTCGGTCTGGTCTACAAAATATGTTTCACAACCAAACGCGCAAGAAGTGATGCAGGAAATTACGTTAGATCATGCGTGAGACAGGAGTTCTTGCGTGAGGCTTGATTTCTTGTTCCAATTATGCACGCAAGAAGCTTGTGATTCAAGTTGTCTGCGTTGATTCATGGATCGGTAACTTTGCTTTTATTACTTAGTGTTCCGTACTTCAGTACCTCGGAAAAAATCTGTCTTTTAATAATGAAACATTATTAAAGACAAGTTAACATTCAGTAATAAAATAAGAACAGATAAATAAATTACAAGCATAGATAAATACAATTTAACAAAGTTACAAATAAAGTAAGGTCTAACAGTAGTACTCGGGTCAGAAATGTAACCACTAAATGTAAAATAACTAGAGGTGGGCATAGATTAATTTTTTTAATCTAGATTAATCTAGATTAATTTTAAAATTAATCTAGATTAATCTAGATTAAAATGGCTCATTTGAATTCTCCCGAAGGCATTTATAATATGTGTGCTACCCAAATAATGACTAAAAGTAAGTCTTTGAGAATAGTTCACCTCGCATAGGGATGTGCCTTTCTGCCAAAAATGCCATTTGACAATCGAGGAGCAAAAGTCGAATATCGTTAAAAAAAAAAACAAAAAAAAAAACGCAATGACAGAAAGGAAGGCCAATTTCATCTTTAGCGATTTGTCATCAAACAAACTGTTTATTAATTGAACAAGTAACATGTTCTCTTCGGGGTTTTTTAACATAGTAATTGGAAGAAAAAAAACAATGCGCACGACAGTCCGTTTTTGCATCGCCAATGCTCGTTAGATCAAAAAATAATGTCATCATATGTCATAATGATTTTATGTAAACCTGCCTTGTTACTGCAATAGCCTCCTTTTTAAACAAATTAGTTTCAATCAATGTAAACTATTCGTGTGATTATGCCACTGCGCAATACACACACATTACCGCGGGATGGCGGGTGTTCATTTCATAAACTGTGGACAATGGTAGCTTATTTAAACCTGTTAACCAGTGAACCGACGCCCTGAAGCGTTTTTTTGTAGCCTATAAATTAATGTAACTGTTATGTCCAAAAACCGGATAATGTCATACTTTTTAGTAGTGCTATCGTGGCGTAATAATCTGTTTGGTTGTAAAATGTATTACCTGAATGAAATGAACTCGAATGTATCGTCCTGTGGAATCATTCATTCACGGACAGTTTATGAAGATGTTCAACTAATAAAGATCTTCATCGCTGGCAAAGATATGATGCATTTGCAGATTTGCTTTCACTAGACTAAACTGTAGATCCACGGCCACTTAATCCAACGCTCTTGATGTTCTTAAATCTTCCTGTTACTTACGACTCCTCGAGTGTGAATTGAAAGCGCTTCTGAGTTCAGACGATTCAGTGCGTGAGGAACTGAACAGATCAACTGATTCGCGAACCGATTTAACAGATCTGACAACTTGTTTGATGAAAGCTGCGTCCCAATGTGCATACTATGCCCTAAATAGTATTGAAAATTACTAATGTCACATACTATTTAGGATGGTATGCACATTGGGACGCAGCTGAAGTCTTTGAACAGAATCGACTCAAAAGAGTGATTCATTTGTAAATGAGCATCGCTCATGCCCATACAAAGGATACAGCGCACTTGGAATGAACTCATTTAACAACGTATTGCATTAACATAAAGTAACGAGAGGAACGTCGCCCAACATAACAAAGTAAAAGTACACCTTGTGTCCCTGACAGGAAAATACCCTGCTGCGCGATCTGTGACAGTAGGCGCGGCGTCAAGTATGTATGTCATACTACACACTAGAATTGCGCGAAAATAACGATATTCGAAAATGCTATTTATGATCCCAACCCAACTTAGATTAACGGCGATATTTTTTTTATCGCGCGATAAGAGTCTCACGTTAACGCAGCACGTTAACGCCGATAACGGCCCAGCACTAAAAATAACACTATCGCGTTCTCTCTGTATAAGTTAAATATAGATTAATCTCTGTTAAAGATGTTTTGTTGTTTGGTTAACATTAATGACTAGAGCTGTGCAATTAATCGTATTTCAAAAATACGAAATTTAAAATTTTTGGCTTCCAACATTTATGAAAACAAGATAATCAAGGTATTGCCTAAATAACTACATCATGAAAAATCCTAATACTGAACATGTTATTGCATGACATGAGTCATGTTTTTCCCTTACAAATATTAACCATGGTTTTATTATAGTAAAAGTACGGTGACCACGTTTTTGGTGGATTGATTACCATTTGTATAACCAGAGTTACCATGGTTTAACTATAGGAACCATAAGCCATTTTCGTAAGGGTTGTTTTATTGTCTGCCCTAGCCCGCTCTAAACCTATTATTAGATGTGAATATTTTCTGCTAAATTACTACTGTAACTTTACAATAGATAATGATGTCCTCTGTACAGTGTTTTGAGTGATGATAGTAATGGGGTGCTACTGCTAACAGTTGCTAGCAGTTTAATGCTTAACCAACTAAACAAAGACAAAACTAGCCTATTTTACAATTACAGATGAAACTGACCTGCACTTGAAGTCCTGAACAGGTCAGTATTTTTGCCTCTCTGCTTCACCTAGGCGTTTCCACTCCATTCTCAAGTCTCTCGCATTGATTACTCTGATCGAAACCGTTTGGCGGAGGCGAATCGCATTGCCAGTCAAGACTTACTGATTCTTGATTTATTAGATTTTTTTTATTGAATGACGAATTCAGAAATAATCCCATTATTACAATCAGCAGATAAAAATAAATAGAGGGCAGAATCGGCTCCCAGGTCAACGGGAATTCTCCTGGTTCTCCCGATGGCCAGTCCGCCCCTGTGAGTAGGTACCACATTAGAATTCGAACTTTCTTTGTGATGGTTTAAAAGTGCGTTCTACAATATCTTGATAATACGCGATCGTCACTCGTGTGAACAACACCAATTTACAAAACTGTCTGTGAGTAAAAATCAGGGCTTAAATCGTGCAGTGTACCCAGCATTACTGATTAAGCTTTCTGCAAGTACTTGTCAATTCACAGGCATCTAAAAATGTTTTCTTTTCCAGCTTCTCCAAGAGAAGTGAAGTTGGAAGAAAAATCGCCAAACTCTAAACTAGTACAGGGGTCTGAGAACAGACAATTGTTTGCCAAAAGCCCATTGAATGGGTAAGTATTTTAATATACGCCACCTATATCAAGTACAGCTTAAACTATATTTATTATTTTTTAACACTGCACTATATATTTGGCCTGGGTGGTATATCTACGAATTATACTAGCATATCTGTGACGGTAAAAAAAAAAAATCAAGTATTCCTGTTCTTTAAGTGTTTTACCTTCTGGGAGTCGATCATGGAACAAAACGAATAAATTAAGGTCCCTTTTTTGGTTGTTTATTGCTGCGATTTTGTGGCTGTCTTTTCATCAAAAGCAAATATTGTGCACTTTTTAAGTAAAAGTTTTTAACTTTTAAAAAAAGAAAGTAATTTTATATGCTTACACATTTTTTTATATTTGTTTTTAAATATTTTTATTTTAGTTTTAGTGTTTTTTTTGTATTTAAACTTATTTTACTTCAGATAGTTGCCCTGTCAACATTTCTAATTTTCATTTAAGTTTGTTTTTCATCTCTTTTATTTAATCCTTTTTAACAAACAATTTCTAGTTTTAGGTAGCAAAAACACTGCGTTCTGCCCCTGTTTTGCTGTACTATATTGTTTACCTTTTTGTTTTTATTTCTTTATATAGTAGCATGAAAAAGGAGAGAAAAGTGTTTCAGAATGGCAAGAACCATAGCCGGTCTCGCTCAAGATCACGCTCTCAGTCTCGTTCTCCACACCGACAGTAAGTTACAACATGCAGTTTCACTTCATTAAGTGATATTTTACACCAGGATGATTTAAAAAAAAAAAAGTTTTAAAACTTTCATTTTCTGCTGCTGACATGTTTTCTTATCCTTAGTCGGAGGAGCCACTCAGGAACGTACAGCTCTCACAGCAGCCACAGCCCATCTCCACGGCAACACAAAGGTCGCAGAGTTTCGCCAGTTACACAACTCAGGACAGAGCGAGACAGAAAGAGCGAGTCTAGTCGGCATGGCAACAAAAGGAGGAGATCACGGAGCAGGACTCGCAGCACTTCTCGCGAAAGAGGCCGTGACCGCGACTACGTGAAACGCAAGCATGATCGCGCCACCAGTCACCACTGGGACCATCGCGAACGTGAGCGCAACCGCTCGCATGATCACGGAAGAAGCAAACACCAGAGCAGGTCACATTCTGGACACAGCAGACACAGTAAATGAGACCTCTGGCACTGCTGAATGAAACAGAGGGAACTGTGATGGCACTGGACAAATGGACTAAACATTAGATTGGAAAAATGCTTGCTTCAACACAGTTTTCCATGTTTTCTCGATGTTATTGTTCTTGCATCTCTGACTGACTCGTAGAGTTGATTTAAGCAAGGTAGTGGTGCCTTTTTATGTATTGTGTTTTACCGTAAACTTGAAAGTGAACAACAGACTGCTAAAAATCTGCCTAAATCAGGGATCACATTTGCACAGGAAGGAGCAGTCCTCAGTCCTGTGTATGTTAAATATTTTTCAAATGCACAACTGTGTTTGTGCACTGTACATATAAAGCTTATTTTTATGATGTCATGAAGACTTTGTATTCATCTCTTCACAAAATAAAAAAGTTATAAAAATTGTTTTATTTTATTGTTTGTATTGAATTACTTCAAACTAATGAAATGGAATTGCAGCCATTCTTATTGGATCTTTATACAAAAGTATTGGTATAACACAATCTGTTAACCAGTGTGACATCTCTTAAAACCATGTTGCAGAATCAATGGTATCTACATGTTCAAATTGTTAATGTGTTAGGTATGATAATGTGAAATATTTATAATTTAGGTAAATTATTAATACGGTATACTGTTGTTAAATTGTATTAATTCGTAAACTCATTAACTCGTAAAAGACGTGATGTGTAACAAGTAATGGCAGATTTTTTCTTCCATATTGTGACACTTCTGAGTGAAACAGATTATCGTAAAAAGAAAAAATGTAGCGTGGGCACATGGTTCTATAAATCAGTTGGTATTTGAATGGAAGTAGATCTTGCAGTCGATTGTAATGGGCAAAGTTAAAGCAGACTAAATTATGTCTGACAAAAATCTTGTTTTACCAGAAGACAGTTGTATTTTATTACAAAAATGATGAGGTCAATAATAAAAAAAAATCAGCATTTATATACATTTCGTTAACAAGATCAATAACATACATTTAGAATACATATTTTCATTGTTTAAAAATGTTAGTATGTTGAAATTAACATTTCCCTAGATTAATTGCATTTTGTGTTCATTATACGCAATGGGACGATGTTAATTAACATAATGTTATTAACAGCAACTGAATAAATATCTATGTATAAAATGTCTATGTATAAAAGCTGTACTGTAAATGTCTAACTTTAAAGTGCAAGTGTTTCTTTGCATTGACAAAATGTCAAATGAGGACACTCAGTATCAGTAACAGAGGCCACTGAGTTACATGGTTTCTAAAAATGTTTGTTGAGTCATATGAGAGTAAATCATCTAGTAGGATTGTAGTCTCTGAAGCGGTTGCGTCTGTCATCCCGTGGCTGTTCCAGGCGTTATCCTGCGTATATGTGTGTAGGACTTCCTGAGAGTCACACTACCATGGTGAGATACTCCACGTGGAAGCACGCACTCCTCAGTCAACTTGTTTTTCTCCGGGTTCCAGCAAAGAACGGTAGCAATTACCTCGTTCTTGTCGTCTCGGCCACCAGTGATGAAGAGCTTGTTATTGCAGGCAGCAATGCCACAGCTGGCCCTCTCACAGCCCAGCTGGATTATCAGCGTCCAGGAGTCTTCAAGAGGACTGTAGGAGTACAAGGCCTTCATCGCTCCACCTTTATTTTAAAGCAAGTAACAGTTCAATCATCAGAGCATTGCAGTTATCTCAGCTGAGTAGTTTTTGGGTATTTTTCATCAAGACCAAAAAATGTGAAAGGTACAAACCAACAACAAATATGGCGTCCTTAAAGGTCACTGCATTTGTGCATTTGGCCTCAGTTGGCATTGGGCATTTTAAGCTCCATTTATTTGATAGGGAATCAAAGCTTTGCATGTTGTTTGTGGCTAGTTTGCCATTGGGGCCTCCACCTATCACAAAGATGCATTTGTCATAGCTGGCAGCAGAGAAGGAGCTTACACTCAACATGAGAGGCGCGGCCTGGAAAGAGAATAAAAACTCAAAAAAATAAAAACTCAATCCACGGAAAAGTTATGATTCAGACAACGATTCAATATTGAATGGCTAAGACTTTTAAATGGACTTTTATAGTGGATGTTTACATGATCTGTCCTGAGATAAATATTATTAATGCATATACACTGCCCCAAACATTTGAATGTTAGTGCATCCCAGTTTCCACAAAAATATTAAGCAGCAAAAACTTAGTTTTTTAACAACATGTTTCTTGAGCCCCAAATCATATTAGAATGATTTCTGATACATCATGTAACCCTGAAGATTGATTAATAGTCATCAAATTAATGCATCCTTGCTTTAAATATTTAAAATGATCATTCCACACTATATATCATACTTATATATTGTGGTAATGACTAAAAAACACTCTTTCGGTGGGATTATTTAAAAATGAAAAGGTATGTTTTTTCCTCATGTTTTTACTGGGACTGCAAAAGGCCTGTAGTTACAGAATTGCCCATACCAAATATTTACAGAATATTTGTCTTCAGAACTCACCTCTGTCCAGCAGTTATGAAATGGATCATAGGCTTCAACACTGTTCAATCTCTGAGTTCCATCAAAGCCACCCAAAACATACACCTTTCCTCCAACAACAGCCATTTTGTGTCTCCAGCGCCCTGTGGTGAGGTACTCTATCTGGATCCATTTGTTTAGTGATGCATTATACTTCCACACATCATGCAATGTTTCCTTGCCACCTGTTTTAAGTTTAAAATAATTCATGTGTTTTTACAAATGTCTTGCACATCAGCATCTATGCAAATAAGCAAATTACATAGTTACTGTCATTTTATCACCTTTATCAGTGAGTCAGTGTAATGTACCGATTCTCACCTGATATGTAGACTTCGTTTCTGAAAGTGACACACGCAAACTCCACCCACTTCTTATTTTCATTCTCGGATTCCATCTCCGTGTTTGGAAGTTTTGCGACCTCTAAGCGGCTCCTGCGGAGTGGGTCAAGACAGGTCACTTCAGATACAAACTTCTCTTCCTTTGTGCATCCTCCAATGATCATAAACACCTCCGACTGGAACTCCCGCACTCTTGGTTTGGTGCGCTCTGAGATCACCTATAAACCAAGATGATTTAACACAGTCTCAGTTGATGCAAAATATTAGAGGGTATGAAAGGTTTTATTTTGGTGACTGATAGGCCTGAAATGTAGGTTTTCATGTCTTGGGAAGAAACAAAATAGATCTTCCGATTAATTATTTGCTATGTAAGCAAAGTGGACGTTATGACGTAAATATGCCCAAATTGATTGAAGTCAGAATCGAATCGAGAGCTTGGGAATCAAATCAAATTGGGAAATTTGTACTCCCAAGGACGAAAACCACTTATGAAATACACTTCCTCCAAAAAGGCTTACCACGTCTTTATGACGCACTGTTATAATTCCTAAGCTTGCATTTCACTTCCTATTTGAACGAACTGTCTTGTGATCACTTCAGCATGACATTAATCATTGAGAAGAAAGGTCACCTTGGTCAAACTAACCTCTTTCCCTGAGAGGTGATAAACCCGGGCCTCCTGCAGCAGTGGGAACACCTCGGCACACTGGCGGATCAGCGGGTCTCCTTCCACCTTTTCTACAAAGTACCATGGGTCCAACAGTGGCAGTCGCACATATGTGAGGACACGGGGCAGCAGAGCCCGCCTTTCATCCTCTTGGGCCCTGATCCAACGTATAACCACGTCAAACACCTGTTCCTCCTCTGTTACTCCCAGGTCATCATGCTGAAGCAGACTGACCAACACATCTTCAGGAAGCTCCAGGATCTCATCATGCTCCACTACTTGAGAGAAGTTTTGGATAATGTAGGCATGGACTTGCGCTTTCAAAGACTCCAGCGAGTGGACGTCAGCTAGATGCAGAATGCCAACACAGTTTTCCGGGTATAGGGCCTCTGCTAAGTAACTGGCACAGGCGTCCACTATCCGTGGAAACTGCAAGCATAGATCGAATTTTAGGTCATTATAGAGCATAACATAATTTTTTATGAATTTACACATTTATGGACATTACCATTACAGAGGTTTGGGGTTAGTGAAATTTTTCTTTAAAGAAAGGAATATTTTTATTCAGCAAGGATGCAGTAAATTGAGCAAAAGCGACATGGAAAAGAAAACAATCAGGGTTTCCACAAACCTTTTTACAACAACATGGATAATAAGAAATATTTCTTGAACACCAAATCAACATATTATTAGAATGATTTCTGAAGGATATGACACTGAAGAAGACTGGAGTTTTGCAATATTACTGTTTTTACTGTATTTTGATCAAGTAAATAAGCTTTATGCCAAATAAGAGACTTTGTTAACCAACTTGCAGACCTCAAACTTTTGAACAGTATAGTGAACAACACTGTCATCTTCTGTAAAGCACTTTGTAAATATTGTTTTAAAGGGTGCTATATAAATAAAACGTAACTTTTTACATTAAATGTATGCTTTAATTGTTTTAATAATCTAAAATGGCCTGATAACAAATTTGGAATTTGCAGCAATTTCATTATAGGTTTGTGCAATTAGTTTATGATATAAAAGCTACATCACTTATATTTAGCAAACAAATGACTCCACCCAGCTATCTCTCGATGTGACTACTAAAACGGTTATGAAAAAAATATCCTCTCTGTAAACAATGTTCATTTGCACTTTCACTTCCCTGTTACGCTTGGTACATTTGAGGTGGTTTTGATGTCTTCTCCAAAAAACAAAACAAAACAAAAACCTTAAAAATACCACAAATGTTGAAAAAAAATGTGCACCTACATTTAACATAACGGAACATAACTATTATACAGAGTTGTAAACTATTTACAGAGACAGTGTTACAGATAGGTTATTACACCATACTAGAAGTCTTGTTAGCGACGCGTTCATATGGGAACATATGTTAGTACAAACCTGAAAAAGGCTGGCTGCCTCAAGCATTTTCTGAACATTGTCCTTGGTAATGGTGACTTTGCTGGTGTAAGTGTATTCTAACAGGATACTCATGGTGTCAGCATCAAGGCCTTTAAGATTTACAGTTTCTTCATGTTTTTCTCTCAAGTCATTACAAAACATTGCTCTGTAAAATATAAAAACAAATAGCATACAAAGTTAACTTACTCAGACTTAAAAATCTGTACCTGCACTAGAAACACAATTCACTATTTTCTTTCTTTAATTTAAAAAACAAACAAGCAAACTCATTTCTCTGCACATCACATCAAATGACCTAAATGTGCTACTGGCTGACCTGAAATAATGACTGGCAGCAGCAAGGACCACGCGATGGCACTGGAAGCTCTGGCCCTGTACGTGGAGATTGACGTCTGTTAAACTGTCCTCCAGCCGAAGACTGTGCAGTCCATCCTGCAGATATCCAGCAAACACAGAGTCTTCAAACATAACATGACCATCTTCCTGGTTCTCTTTCATCGAGCTCTCCAGCATGCTCAGACCCCCCGCTGAAGCTTCGTTCTTGGCAGATGAAGGACATTCGGAGTTATTCTCTAAAGTGTCAGCCATGACCTGGAGTCCCAGATGCAAACGTTACAGATTTCACCTCTAAATTTAGTTTAACAACATGTGATTACTAGGCATCGGTGAATAACTACAGCCTAAAGCTGAATTGTTCTTTCCTGAGACGCAAGCTTCCTGTTTTTATAACGGCCTAAAGAGGAAGTGCTGAAACCTCTCAAATTCAACTCTGCAACTACACATGTTACTTGGATTATGGCTGTCTGTGATTCTGTTTTCTAAAAGTTCTGCATTTTAAGGGAAACATATATAAAACAGATCTCACTACTTCATTAAAAACAAGGAAACAAATTTCCAAATTATACCTTATTTAAAAAATCTCAAAAGATGATTAAACACTACAGTCAGACCAAACAGGATTCATGGTAATTCTAACAAGAATTTCATTTAGATATCATCAAAGTACCACAACTATCTCTTTTAAGAGTCATAACAGAATGATACAAGTTCTAGAAATTGACCAGTCAATGTTAGAGGTTCAACCATTTTTGCTCCAGGTCTATTTTAATAATAATTTACAAAGGATGTTTTAAGATGGTTTCATCCTCAACAAAAACATTGTATCACATAGAAAACAAGCAGAAAATAGACAGAAAGTGTATTTACTCAATTGGAATGTCTGAAAGTGTATCTCATCAAAATGTTATGTTAAAAAACAAGTTAAGATTTAACATGCAAAGAATATAGCAAATTCTGAGACAACAACTGAAGACGCATTAAATTCTGGTATTCTGTCAGATTGTTAATTAAAATGTAAAATACTGTTTACATACACATAAATATAAAACCGCTAGTCAAAAATGTCCTGATTCTTGTTCTTTCCCCCCCCCCCATTTCTGTATGCTAACCAAAATACACAATATACAAAACGCTTTAATAAACTTTAGGTTTTGCAATAAAAATTTAAAAACAGAAATGGTTCATTTAATTTCACACAGCAAAATTGTTCTATTTTGTTGAGACAAGTGAAGGCAAATAGGTAGTAGGCACAAGGGACAGGTCAATATGAGAGGATGGGATAAATTCAAGTATTACACTCTGGAAGATAAAAAAGTACTTTGTTAGGCCAGAGCTCAACAATACTTAAAACTAATAAAATACGAAAAAATTCGGACAGAAATGCATTAAAATGTTCAGGTACACACTGGCCGATGCAATGGTGTCAAACCGTTTACATAAAACACATAAAATGACAGACATCGGTAGAAAACTCAGTCAGTGGCTCCTCTGGTTCTGTAGCCCCTTCAGGCACATTAAAGGAGAGTTTGGTGTGAGGAGGCAAGACATGGTGATTGTGCAAGTTAGGCGCCCAGATGGAGATGACTAAGGTCTTCAGGGCTGAATAGCAAAGGTCCTTCACGAGACTAGAAGGGGACTCTGCCGGAGTGATAGAGGTTCTCACAGGAATTGGTCGTGAGAAGGAATCTGGGCATTGGCGCAGTGACAAAGGGCTAGCGGTTACTCTTCATTGCCTCCTTGGAAGCAAGTATAAGGGGAGTGAGGCTGGAGAGAGGCTTCGCCAGCTTAAGGAAAGGATGCTGCATGAGACAAAATAAGGACATTAGTACATTTTCTAGAAGATTACCTAGTCATCAACATCATCACTCCTCTAATGGCGCTTTTCCACTGCATGGTACGGCACGGTTCGGTACGGGACGCTTTGTCGCTTTTCCACTACATGGTAGGGTACGGTTCGGCTCACTTGTGGTGCTTTTCCACTGCATGGTACGGTACGGCTCGTTTTAAATGGTACCACCTCTGTTGAGGTTCTGAGCGAACCGTACCGGTACTAAAATGTGACGTGAAAACCAGTCCCTCCAGAAAAACGCGATTATGCGATCGCTGAATTCAATGCATAATCAGCCAAAGTCCGCATATTTATGCGGGGGTCGCATTTTTTCAAATACTCCGCAATTTCGCCGCATAAATTGCTGATTTCCGCGCAAAATATGCGGGGCTTGCATGATTTCATAATCCCCGCATTTTCGTCGCAAAAAGTCACATATATATCTCAGCAGAAAGTTGAAAAATGTTGCGTTTGCTTGACACAAGAGCAGCCATTTCCCCCTGTTGCCATGGGAACGTTATGAAGTGACGTAATTACGCGACGTGAACATCATCGAAAAGCTGTAAAACAGGAGCACACTTTTATTTTTAAATATTTAAGAAGAAAAACAGGGATAGCTCACAGCTGAAGTTATTGACAGACAGACTCACGGAGGCGATTGGCATCTCACAACTCGTATAATTGTCTGTCAAACGTTCTACCGTCCACATCGTTACTTAATAAACAAAATAAGAAAAAAGAAGTAGCATCAAACATCGAACATGGGGTGTTCGAGGCGCATGGCGGCAGACAGTTCAACAGGGAGCGCACAGCTCTTAAAGGGGCCACACCTTATTTCCACTTGTTACAGGCTGGAATAAAACAAGATGAGAAATTAAATATTTCCAGCACTTTCTGTGATGTAGTGTGCTTGCTTATCATAGGAAGTAATAAGAAATGACTCTTTACAGTAAGGCAGTAGCCTAGTGAGAACAGGGAACAGGGGAATCACTTTCTCTTTTTCATCAAACCGCAGTTTTTGCAAGTTCCCGCAATTTTTGCAAGTTACCGCAATTTCATCGCAAAGAATTGCATAAATATCCCGCATATTCCATCGCATTTTAAAATTAAACGGGCCGCGTAATCAAGGATTTTTGCCCGCAACAATCACGAAAAAACTCCGCGTTTTTCTGGAAGGACGTGAAAACACTACAGATCACTGATTGGTCAGTCAGAATCGTCACTACCAGCTTCATTGTATTTGCGTGCGAGACATCAAACCCGCTGGATTTAAATAGCCAGTAACAGCCACCACTGTAGCACCTGTTTTAAAACTACTTGCTTGAAGAAAAAAGAAAGAAAAAAAAACTTCCAAAAAAGAAATGGCTGAATCGTGTTCAGTGGACGAAGTCCAGACGTTCATCTCGTTGGTTGCCGAGGAGCGGATAAACTATAACGATCAGTCTATAATCCCACCCACTTTGAAGCGGCACTAACTGCAGTGGAAAAGCAAACCGAGCTAAAGCGAGCCGAGCCGTGCCGAGTCATACCACGCAGTGGAAAAGCGAAGCAAGCCGAACCATACCGAGCAGTACCATGCAGTGGAAAAGCGACATTACACCTCCATAGTCTATTCCAGGGGTTCCCAAACTTGTCAGCCGAGCCTCTTAGATGTAAAATATTCACTTGATGTACCCCTTTTAATATTTCAATAATTTAACAACACATTTGCATATTCACACTTCCCTGATGACTGTTAATTGTCACATGACATTCCAGTAAACGGATCAAATATTTTTTTTTTAGTACCGGTAAGTGTGTTTTACTTTTTTGTTGTTTTTATTTAAAAAATATTTAAATTATTAATAATATTAACTTTATAAAAAACAGTCAGAAATGTATTACTGTTGTAAATTACAATTGTACTGCAAAGTAAAAACTGAATATTTGATCATTATAAAAATAATTAGATTTTACACTACAAGTTACGATACTAATGTTTAACTTCACTTTCACACGTTCAAACCCCCGAGCTTATACCATGTCAAGTCCTGAGCTTTTATTTTGGCTGAATACAGGTGAAATGCTGTAAACTTCTATAAACAAAAATGGTGGAAATTATGCAAATGAATATAAGAGAATCTAGCGCACACCGCAGTCCTAAATGCACGTTAAACTAGAAACACATGCGTTTTGTGAGAAGCGGCAGTTACTTTAAACCAAACTGCTGTATGTGTGTAAATTGAACACAGTGCCACAGTTTTGCTCCTTACTTGCAAGAGTTCTTTTCCTCCACCTCTCTTCTCCACATCCATCTCGAGACAGCGGTTTAGGAAGTCTCTAAAAATGGGTGACAGCTTCTCCGGGTTCTGGAGTTCTGGGGTGCCATTAGTAGCGATGAGGTACAGCGCCTGGAGATGAGCATTATCCATTAACGCAATGAATCTTTTCTTTAAAAGTTAAACAGTTCACTTGAGCCATCATCATTAACTACAAAAAGACTTTACAAATGAATTTACAGGACAAGATTGGCTCACCCTCAGAGGATTCTCATTGAGATAAGGAGGTTCACCCTCTACCATCTCAATGGCCATGATACCCAGAGACCATATGTCCACTTTGGGACCGTAGGCTTTACGTGTGACCACCTCAGGGGCCATCCAGTAGGGAGTTCCCACCATGGTGCTCCTCTTACTTTGCTCAGGGGTGATTTGAGCACAGAACCCAAAATCGGCTGGAAAAAAAGAGGAAACAATTTATAAAAAAATGTGCTGACATGATGAAGCCAGGACTTGACAGTGGGATCATGGACTCACTTAGCTTGACAGATCCATCCATTCCTAATAGAACATTGTCACTTTTGATGTCTCGATGGATGACCTGGTTCAAATGAAGGAACTCTAGAGCTTGCAAACACTGTGAAGGAGTCAGACCACAATGCTTAGGCAGTGATGGGGAAAACAAACAGTTCAAATCTCACAACTATGCCAGAAATACTGTACCTCTCTGCAGACAGCAGCAATTTGTGCCTCATCCATGCAGGTTTCTGTTACCACATCGGTCAGAGAGCCTCCAGCAAGGTACTCCATCACCACAAAAAGCTCATCTCCAACCAGGAAGCTACACACATTTGCAAGAAAACAGAAAGCAGATGCTACAATAGATGGCTAGTTTGGAAACATATGCACAAAATAACATTTCTTTAAAGGCTGTAACTACCTGTCTACGAAGTTGACAATGTTGGGGTTCTTCATCTCCTTCATCACCAGGATCTCATTGATGATCAGCTCCTTCTTGGGCTGCTTCTGTAGGTTAATCTGCTTAATGGCAACCTATGAAAACACATCACTGTCAGTTCACTTGGCATATTTCAACTAACTGAGGAAGGCCAAAATTGAATAGTTAAATTGTTCAGATTTTTTTTATACTGGTAATTCAGTGTGATTAATTACAATTAATACACTACTGTCAAAAGTTTGTGGTCATTAAGATTTTTTTTTAAAGGGGGGGTGAAATGCTATTTCATCCATAGTGAGTTTTTTACACTGTTAAAGAGTTGGATTCCCATGCTAAACATGGACAAAGTTTCAAAAATTAAGTTGTATGTTTGATTGAGTATTTCTGTTCTCAAAATACTCCTTCCTGGTTGTCACAAGTTTCGGAAAGTTTTTTTTCGAGTATGGGCGCGTCTGACGTCAGCTGCGCCGGAATTTCCTTATACGGTCCTAAGGGCACTTCTCTCGGAAGGGCGCGCGCACAGCTTTAGAGCGACCATCAAAGCGGTGTGCATCGGCTGCACTGCAATATGTCACCAAAGAAGTGTGTTTTCGGTTGCCAAGGCAAGACAACACTGCACAGATTCCCAAAGAATCAAGCGTTAAGGGACCAGTGGAGTGGATGGAGTTTGTTTTTCCAGAACATCAACACAGTTGTTGTAAAAGTGTTCTTGTTTGTTCCATGCATTTCGAGGATGATTGTTTTATAAACAAGGCCCAGTTCGAAGCCGGATTTGCTAATCGTTTAGTTCTCAAGGATGGAGCAGTCCCAACACTAAAGGTTAACGGTCTTGCGTTGGAACCGCAGGCGGTGAGTACAACTGCTTCAAATATCTTTGTGTGTCTATCGTTGTGTAACTTAAGCCCCTTTCACACAGAGATTCCGGAAAATACACGGATAATGTGACCCGGCATTTGTCCCGGGATTGTTTGATTTCGGTTCATTCACACTGCCAGTGATTTGCCGGGATCTGTGAGTGCGTTCACACACAACCCGTTAATGTCCCGGAAAGCCGCGTGACGTCAGGATGAGACGTGTAAAGTACGCGTCGAAAACATGTGCACGCGCGCACCTTTCCACAGAGCTGGCGAACGATCGCAGCTGCAGCGCGGAGTGTGAGGAGCTCCTGTATCTGCTTCTTTCCAGTTTGCAGACATTTTTTCGTTCTTTCTTTGTAGATGACGAACACAAACTTTCTTCTAAGAGCAACAGAGTCGCGCGATGGCACATGCGTCATCACTATTACACACCCCTTACGGCATTAGTTCTGGCTTTTGTTCACACAGCGCGCGTTCCGGGTCTGAACACGGCAATGTTACTAGGTCCTCAACCCGGGATCGATCCCGGCATCAATCCCGGGTCGTGTTTGCGTTCACACAGAAGGCGTTCTGGCAATTTGCCGGCAATTTGCCGGGTCCAAAGTGCTGTGTGAAAGGTCCATTAAGCACAGCAAGTAGGCTAAACATGATCACGTATAGTTAATGTATCTATGGAGCATGCGATGTATGGTGTGTGTTTGTTTAAATACATTTGTTTAGGCGGCTACTGTAGGTGTCTGTTTGTTTATTGTAAAACCAAATCATGTCTTCATAAACCACGAGTAGACACACACAACTGTTCTAAAACTCGCGCATGACATGGTGTTCGTGGTTATTTAGCTCCGCCCACACGGCATGCCTCCACCCGCTCGGCTTTTTCCGGAAAGACTCGGGACAGCCTATCTTTCTTTTAGAAATATAATAAAACTAATGACTTTTTGGGGATATGATGGATGCAATATTACTCTATAGGAACTCAAGATTAACATGAGATTGACTGAAACTGAGTGTTTCACCCCCCCTTTAATGTTTTTGAAAAAAGTATCATTTGATCAAAACTATAGTAAAAACAGTAATATTGTGAATTATTATTACAATTTAAAATAACTTTTAATATATTTTAAAATGTAATTTATTCCTGGCACTGAATTTTCAGCATCATTACTCCAGTTTTCAGTCACATGATCTTTCGGAAATCATTCTAATATGCTGATTTGCTGCTCAAGAAACATTTCTTATAATCAATGTTGAAAACTGTAATATTTTTTGTGGAAAACGTGATGCTTATTTCCAGGATTCTTTGATGAATAGAAACGAAAAGGGTTTATTTCAAATATAAATCTTTTACAAAATTATACATGTCTTTACTGTTACTTTTGATCGGTTTAATGTATCCTTACTGAATAAAATAATTAACATCTTTAAAAAAGTATAATGTACTGATTCCACCCTTTTGTAGTAGTGTAAATTAACTGCCACAACCTGTATTTTTTCCAGGGCTTTTCTCAGCAAATACTGATAAGAAAATCATTTGATTGATTACACTACATTATGTAATTTGTTGGATTTACTTTTTTTTCTAAATTGAAGAGCACAAAATACCTCTTGGCCAGTAGCAACGTCAATGGCTGTGTAGACCGTACCAGACGCACTGTAAAGAGACAACATTCAACTGAAGCAATCTTAGATTCTATTAAAAATAAAAACTATAAAATAAAAAATAATCAACTGTTTTTGTTATACAGACTGACAGATAGAAAGTAAAACTTCCAAAATGACAATAAATAATTAAATATATTTACCCTTGTCCAATTTTTTCGTATCTTGTGTATTTTTTCTTGGGGTCTCCAATACTGACAATGGTCCCTTAAATCAAATCACAACACAGTTATCATTCTGCTAACTTGCTACAGTGCATATTAGAATAGTAATGTTGTGTTAAGCATCGGTAATGATTAGTAAGCATCAAAAACATACTAAGTTTCTCCATAATCTCCTCATCGGTCATCTTGCCCTTGGCGCCCTTCTTCTGTTTGTCTGCACCTTTGGATCCATCTGTCTCCATAGCGGCAGCAGGTGCAGGAATGGGATCGATGACCGAACGAGTGTATACCTATCCAGACAACAAAGACACCAACAATATGGCGATCACTCAAAAAACCATGAAGTACAAACTGAAAAAATAATGAATACAGCCTAAATTAAAAAAAAATATGAATCTATATAAAGATAATATGACAGAAACTATGTGATGAGACTGCAAAGTTCCTGTCCACTCACAGATATGGTATGATTTGGACGTGGTGCTACAACTGGGGGCAGGGCTTCATCTTCGTCATCATCATCGGGGTCCTTGACTGGTGATTGCTCTGAGCCTTTTTTTGCTGGTGGTCCATCTTTATCTGAAATCAAGGGGAACAAATTCAGCAGAGGATCAACTCGAATACAGTTGGAGTGGGCGTATGTTCATGCACTCATATACCTGTAAAACTGAGGTATTTTGCCTGCTGTTGCCTGTAGAATCGTAGAATTTGAGCACATCCAGCACAGCCTGAGGGTTTTTCTTCTGCTCAGATTTCGTGATGTTGGAGGTCTGCAGCAGCCGAGCCCACTGCTCTGGCATGCCCTGAGAAAGAGAAAGAAAATGGAATGCAAAAAGAAAGTGAGTAAGGGCCCATCTAATAATTTGATTAATTAAAATTCAGGAGGCAAATCAAATCAGTGGACTATGACAGACAGGAGACAAATGGTCACACAATTCAATCTAGGCAACTGAATTGGAAATTCCTTCCAGCATTTGATGGATTAAGACAGGTCAGGGGCAGCATGGGTAAATTGCACCAGAGGAATATTTGAGGATGTCTCACTCACAGTAAACTCCCCCGTGACAGAATCGAAGCCCACATGTATGGTGTGCTCAAAGTCGGAAGGGTTAGAAATCTCCGGACGCTCCTTATCCTTGTCTTTTTTCCGTCCTTCAACAAAAAAGATGGTTGTGGTTAGATGATTCTGGTCACTGGCAAAATGACAGATTCCAGTGGACAATTTTACAATAAATGAACCTAGGTCCTGGATGAGTCTCTGTGTACAAAAATGTGATCAATTACAACATAAAAAAGAAAAGACAATTAAAGGAATGTGCCAAGTTCAATACAAGTTGAACTCTATTGTCACTGTTTGTCGAATCAATTTGTGCTGTGGACCACATAGAATACTTGCCCGTAAGTTTTTTCCTTAAAAAAAGATTTGGGTCATAGTATGGCATTAACAATAAAAGTGAAGTGTCAGTTCAGTCCAGATGCAAGTTAACTTGCTAAATTTGATATTATATGCATATGGTAGTAAATTCTTGTGAAAAAAAAAAGAAAATGGAAAACTGTACTTCTTGAAAATGAACAGAAAACAAGCCTCTTGACAGCTGTGGAACACCACAGCTTCCCTTTGGATTAATTGTTTGCTTTTCAAATTAAATGATACAAATTAATTATCACAGGGTAAGACTTGACAATATTTTCAATGTTTGTTGTTCATTTATATAGCAGCTCCTTTCCAATGGGTGACGAATACGTGTGCATTTAGATGGTTAACATGCAAATATAATAACGCTGGCTTGGTGTGGTTATATTATAGGCCAATATTTGCTGCTGCAGCACATACTGATAATGAATGAATGAATGAATTGAATGAGGAATGAATAGTAAAATGTGGTGTTACATTCCCAAAAATTAGGAATGCCTATCAAAATGACTTGTGTTTTTCACGAGTCTCTGTCTGCAAGTCCAAGTAAAGTCTCGAGTCAATTGTTCACGAGTCCAAGTCAAGTCATTTTTTTGCGACTTAAAAGCACAAAATTTACGATTTTTGAATTAAAATATCCCAAAAACGCACAAAAAATTGTTTTGAAATGATATGTATTGTGAAATGCACTACACAAATAAATATTAAAATGAAATTGTTTTGACCAACTAAAACATCGCTGCATTAGCCCACAAATTTAGTAATTCAACATTTGTGGCTGTTTCATTAGAATGATAAAAAAAGAATGTGAATTTAAGTGAACATAACTGCTACAAAGTTCAAGTTCAGTTAAATAAATTAAATAATATACCAATATTTCATCAAAAATAATCACTAAAAATAAATTTGATGAGAAAAGCCCACAATAAATCTTTATAAATTGGAAATTGGTATACAGGTTGGGACAATGCATATTTAAAAAAAACCAAAAGAAAACAATTAACTAATTAACTAAATTTTAATTGAAACCTCATGGCATGCTTAAGGATAAATTTTTCCACAGATAAAAATTAATAGTTCATCTGCTTATAACCACAATCCTACTACAAAAATTACAACTTTGAATAATAACTAACAATATAGTTAGAGAAGAAATAATCAAAGTGCTTTATTAAGTAATCTTTTCGTGCCTTAGAGAACATTTTTGAGTCGCAAGTATTTTCTGTGGTATTCAACACAAATGCTGTGTTGTATTGACCCCATACCTTTCTCTGCTGAGAATATGGATATGATCTTGTTGCGGGGCTTGTCCTTCTTCTCCTCAGGGACGGAGGGCAGAGGTTTAGAGCTGGGGTTTGTTGACATACTTTCCTTGATGCTGGTGCTAAAGGTGCTGCTCATTCTGACTGGGGGGGCGGGGGGTTTGTCCTCCAGCTCTCCGTTGTCAGACATGACAGGGAAACACACTCAGAGGGGTTATTGGGTTTCAGAGGTCAACCTGCAGAGGGCGGCAGAGAAACAAACATCTTAGCTGATAAATAATTGTTGCAAATGAAGAGAATGACAGATAACAGGACATTTGTACGGCTATTTTTGCAAGAGATTTTATCAGGGCATATCAGTTTCATGTGTTACTCTCACTAGCAAATACAAGCAAAATAAGCAAACCGGTCAAGGCTGGTCGCCAATGATGTGCTGCTCAAAATGCACATTAAAACAATGCAACTATTTCAGTAAAATCTCACAGGAACAATTTCTGAATTTTATTGTACAGACCTTTTATAAAAGCTTTCCTACCACCACAATGGCCACACCAAGAGTCTGCTAAAATAGTGCTGCTAAAGCATAACACTGCTACTGTGCTACAAAAACAGACAGTCAACAAGTTAGCATGGACAGAGCGAGACTGTGTCTCAAGTTCTGCAAGCTGCCTGTTTTTTGAGAAGTGCAAACAATGTCCACCCCTGTGTGAAAGTCACTGATACTTTTTGGAGACTTCACTGTCTAGCAGCTGTGAGCTAGCTTAGCATTGCTATCCTAGAGAGTTCTAGCAAGTCATTAATTAAAATGAAAGTGCTGAGGTTTTCAATTCAAAGTGCAAGTCTGCACAACAGGATGTCTTGCTAAGTTTGGCTGTGTGACATAAGCTCAATTCAAAAATCTAGTGAGCTTTGCTACCTTGCTGTCAATAGTCTATGACAGAATCTTAACCAAAATGGAACCTCAAAATAACATAACATACATAGGCAGCAAACACACAAATAGTGCTCCTCATGTGAAGTATTTGAGAAACTCGACTCAATACATGGCACATACAAGGACAAAATAAACACTTTCAGTACTGAATTAAATATATTGTCTAAACTTTTTTCTTGCCTCAGTCTGCTAGTATTTTCACAGTATAGTCACAATGGATTACGAGTTTGCCTTCTCTGTGAGGATATGATACAATGCTGATTAGATTTCTGGGGATCTTTTTTGTTTGTTTTATGTATTTTTAAAGGAGTAGTTCACTTAAATGAAAATTACCCCATGATTTAATCACCCTCAAGACATCCTAAATATTAATGGCCTTCTGAGCAAAGCGATGAGTTTGTGTAAGAAAAATATTTATATTTAAAACTTTATAAAGGAAAATAACTAGCTTCCGGCCAAATGAACATAAGGATTTGACTTAAAGGTACAATATGCAGGATTTTTGCAGTAAAATATCCAAAAAACCACTAGGCCAATGCTATATATTTTGTTTTGTTGATCACTTACAATATCCCAAATGTTTCCAACTATTTGTAAATCGTGAGAAAATTGCGATTTTAACCAAGGAAACGGGGCGTGTGAGCAGGGGTGAGGAGTCGCCCGCTAATGACGTCATATCCGTGTTAGCCCCGGTTTCCGCCAGGTTTGCGCTCGCACTGCAATAGTAACCATGGCGACAGACGTGGACAACCGGGTTATTGCCGTTATGCCTAGCAGGATGTTCACGCTGTTGTTTTGTTTAAACATTATGGACCATGGCAAGCAGACTTTGAGACAAAAAGAGGACTAAAATGAAGATCAACATCTTTCGAGATGCCGAGAGCTCCACGTTCGCGACTAACTTCGACTTGACAGAGGTAGACAACATGTTGCATGTTACTTTATTAGACAGGTGAGCAAATGTACATACAACTAATCAGTGTTATTTAGTTCAACATGATGAAATGTTAGAATATGATCTGTATGTTATTCTAATGTTGATCTAGCTTACTGCTAGTCTCATACAGCCAACAAACAACCTAACTCACAACATTCAAATAGAGTAAAAAAAGATTCAACACACTCAAATGCGTTTAGTGTGATAGTGTAACTGTTAGACCAAATGAAACAGTGCTGCGTTACCTCAAGTTTAATTCGTCTAATAAACTGACCTGTGTGAGTATTAATTCAGCACTTGCGTGTAGTTCGGTAATGAAATGTCCTTATTCCTTTATATCCGCGGGACTTGCTGGTATACGTCTAGCAATCGCGCCCTGCTTCATACCACAGTCATGTTAAAAATATCAATGTATTCACTAATCCATAAAAGATCCATCAGCTTGACGACAAGATCCATAATTCCGCTTAATTCTTTTCGTCATCAGTATACGACTTTGTTATTGTAAAAGGTTAGCGACCCCTGGTGGCGAAACTTCCTGCATATTGTACCTTTAAGTTCAAAGAACAACTTATGCAAGTAATTCGACATGCTGCTGATATTTACGCTACGCCATGACACACTATACTACTTCTGATGTCACAAGTTGCGCTTTAGGCGCAAGTAGACTGCGTATGGCCTGAAGCTAGAATTTTACTTTGTAACGTGTTAAATATGAATATTTTCCTTACACAATTTATTGTGTCATTACAAGTGCACAACCATGTGAGTGGTTTTATTAAGAGTGACCACGGTCAATCTGACTGCAGTTTGATGTAAAAGATATTAATAAAAATGATGTTTATTCAGCCAGCTCACATACCTGTATTTTCTTCCTGTTTTCGGTCGAAGTCCACAGTAGTCAATTGTCGAGTTCACGTGCGCGATCATTGGTAACTAGATAACTAAGGATCGCGCACGCAAACTCGACAATCGACTACTGTGGACTTCGACCGAAAACAGGAAGAAAATTGTGAAAAGTGCTCTACAAAGAAAGTACATTTGAATGGAATTTAAAATAATTATCTCAGTGGCACACAGAAATTTGGGCAAACAGAAATATTTAGTTGAAACAATTTAGTTGAAAAAAAATTGTTTTCAGTCTAAATTGTTTTAAAAAGGCCCCAATATCATTGACTGAAAATGCTTTTCCGATGATATTTTTAGAATGTTTCAGCATTTATTAGCAATGTGTAAAATTTGTTCAGCTGAAATATCAAGAGGTGAACATGAGGCCCTGTACAGCACAGAGAGTTTGATTACCCAAGTTTATTTACAGAAACGTAATGTTTTAAATTTGACTGTTGGAAGCACAATTAAGATGCCTTAAAATTAAGTTTAAATTACTAGATTTTGAAAAAGAGGTGAATATAACAGTGTTTCTCCCTGGCCTGAATCTTTTATCTATAAACACTTCAGATTTCTGCTAGTAAGGAAGATAATTCAGTTCGGTAGCTTAAAGGGTACCTATCATGGAATTTTGAAAATTACCTTTCATGTAGTGTGTAACATAGATCTAAGTGAACAAAAACATCCTGCAAAGTTTTAAATATGAAAGTTCACCGTATACAAAGTTATTGTCTCTCAAAAGTAAGAGTCGACTCTGAGTCGCTGATATGAATCGATAGACGAACGATGCTTTCTCTCTAGCTTTCGTACGTCACTTGAACAAGTTATTTGAATTCGACACGCCCACTCAGTGCGCGCACCGAGCAGACAGAGAAACCTGACAACATCATGTCGACGAGACAAACTTTTTCACTGCCCAGGGACAAGCATGTGAAGACTCAGTGGCTAGAGTTTATATTTACAACTATACCACACAAGTATAGCCACCTTGAGCTGTGTTCGCGTTATTTTAATGACGATCGCTTCACAAACACAAATGCTTTCAAGTGTGGATTCGCGAGTCGGCTGATATAGGAAGGTTCAATACCAGGTTTATTTAGATCAGCTTCCTCCTCCGAATCACAACCTGTAAGTACTATTAATAATTGTTGCTTTTATGTGTGTGTGTGTGTGTGTGTGTGTGTGTGTGCGCGTGCATGCATGTGTGTGTGTGAGAGTGAGAGTTACACTCAGCAGCTTCTAGGTCTCCAATGTCATTTTTTTGTTTTTTGAAATATGTGAAATTATGTGAAGCGTATTGTAGTACTGCAGTGCTTTATCAATATGTTTAAACTTTGGGTTAACGCAAAATATAACTGACTGCGTGATCTGACCAATCACCGCCGATTAGCGTCACGCAAAGGCGGGGTTTGGACAAATGAGTCGTCAAACGAATTATTAGGGAGTCGTTGAGCAAATCAGGTCAAAATAAATGCATATTATAAGACAACAAAAGTGTTTTTTGTCATTGCATGCATGTAAAACTGTTGTTGGGGACTCCCAGAACATTATTAGGAACATTTTAAATGCCATAATAGGTACCCTTTAATAGAAAATCTTATCAGTTGCGTGTGGCCTTAAATGGTACAAAGATGTTTTCATCACCAGTCAAGTCTGGTTAAAAATCAGTGCCATCATGCGGCTGTCTGCATCCTCTCCACCCCTGTCATCAACATGTCCAAATAAGGTAAAATCCTGTCTCACCTAAGTGAGGTCAATACAGCAAATCCTGTGCAACTTAACCTCGACGTAACCACAATGTCTTCCTGTTTGACAGCACAGTTTGACTGTGCATTGTTTTCACACAACAAAGCACTTATACCTGATTGATAACTGCAGAATTACAAAAGAGAATGCGATGAGTTTTTAATGAATCTGAGAATGACTAATTTTGATGTTCTAATGAGCGATTGCTCCATGCAACCATGGATTAAACGCTTTCGAATTTGTTTTGAAACAATTTTACCTGAACTACAAAGATATTTCTGAAGAGTTTAGAAATGAGAAACAAAGAGTTGAGAACTATTACACAAGTATTGCATGATCTTAGAGTAACACTTGTGAGCTAGTTCCTGATTCCCTAGAGAAAAAACATGGGCAGAATAAAGATCAGTGCAGGTAGTGTGAGAAAATTCTCAGAAGAAAATTCTCATATACTGTATACATAACATGCATTGTGACACCAATCTAATGGGAAAAAAAAACCCCAAAGCCTATGCAAAACAAAAACCATGAGCTTGAGATAGAGATAGAAATCCCTGAATTAATCTGAACGCAGAAAGACACCATAAATACATCAAGTCAAACAGCAAAAGTCTAAATTAATTCAATTAATTGCTTTTAGAGCACGATCAGAGCTTTTTTTTCAAGCCAACACCATACATTTCAGCCTGTAAAAAGGGCACATAATCAACACTAAAACTCAGAAAGATCAAGGAAAAAGGCTGCAATTAGATTCCAGTGCCATCTATTACACCATCTCACCCTGAAGAACCCCGATGGAAAGATCCAGCTTGTGTCCCTGGCTCTGCTCTGGCACACTCCTGAGACATTGAAGGTTTTCTCTATGGTGTCCAGAAGTGTCTTTTCTCCCTGTGTTTCCACTAAAGTGAGCCGAGAGAGAGGCGTGTTGATACAGGCATGCTTCATTCCACAGCAGGATGAAACGCTGCGAGTGCAGTCATGCCTTTGTGCTGCACATTGCTAGTGATGTTCCACCCTTCAGGCTTGATGTAAGGCCCTACAGCAGAGATATTTGACCGGACATACCTTTACACACCACTGACTCTGGCTTTGAGGAACCACCGCCGTTACACAATCACAAATGAATCAGGATTATGCGAGGTGTTTTAGGAGCTTGAATAGAGAGCACTTTCACCCCCACATACCTATGGAAGAGGATCTGAAAATAAAGATCTCTAAAGCATTCAAAATTGAGCAATGCTACATAGACTCTAGCAGATCTCAGTAACACATCTTCCATTTTTCCTCAAGGAATTTTATTTGGTCTTAACTTGCCTTTCACAGTAATGACAGTGATTTGGAGATGGGTGTGACTCTCTCCAGTGTTTTATAGGCTCAAACGCACTTCTGCATGGTTCATTTAATGAGGTATTTTTTTCCAACTTGGAGCCAGTTTTTTATGTTTTTGCATCAAAAATGGTTAGTCTGGCATTTGTGAATCTTACAGCCTTGAGCTAATGATTCCACAACCATTTCTGCCAAGCCATACATAATCTCAGGGCTTCATTAAAAGAAACTACTTTTTTTACAAAATTATTTGATAAAAAGAAGTGATTGAGAAGAGTTCAAGAATGTTTCGTGAATCTTCAAAAGAGCGATTGGTCTGTAAATCACCAGTTTGCTGTTGCATGCAGGAAAAATCGGCATGCACTGTAAAGATGTAGACAAACTGGATGTTCACAAAACCAAAAGGGACAAGATTATTGTTGTATTTATGACATAGGTGCATTCACGCCATATCGGAATTTCAGTAATTATGAAATTCTAACTTATAACATATTTTTGAAATTTTCTTAGAGCTCCAACATGTACCAACCGATTGCTGCACTGTCATGCAGAACCCTCAAAATAGCAGCAGCTTCAGCAGTAAAATGTAGTAAAGCAGTTATTACACAATATTTCTGTTTAAAGGGATAGTTCACCCAAAAATGAAAATACTGTCAGTAATTACTCACCCTCATGTTGTTCCAACCCCGTAAGACTTTCGTTCATCTTCGGAACACAAATGAAGATATTTGTGATTAAATCTGAGAGCTGGATCACTCCTCCATAGGCTTCTAAGGGATTGAAACCTGACAGCCCCGAAAAGTCATTAAAGACATAGTTAAAATAGTCCAAATGGCTTCAGTGGCTCAATCTTAAGTTTATCAAGCGACAAGAATATTTTTTGCTCGCAAAAAAAACTAAAATAACGACTTTATTCAACCATCTCTTCTCTTCCGTGCCATTCTCCTAAGCTGTTGACGTAGTGTAACAGCGCAGCGCTTCTGTGTTATACGTCACACGTAGGCTCACTATTGGCCGACGCTGGTCATGTGTGTGATGCGTGTGACGTACAACCAGAAGCCTTGCGCAATAACACTACGTGAAATCTCCAGGCCCAAAGAGAATATTTGAATAAAGTCGCTATTTTAGTTTGTTTTTTGCGCTCAAAAAGTATTCTCGTAGCTCGATAAACGTAAGATCTAGCCACTGTAGTCACTTGGACTATTTTAACGATTTCTTTAATAACTTTTCGAGGCTGTCAAGTTTCAATCCCTTAGAAGCCTATGGAGGAGTGATCCAGCTCTCAGATTTAATCAAAAATATCTTTATTTGTGTTCCGAAGATGAACGAAAGTCTTACGGTGTTGGAAAGACATGAGGGTGAGTAATTACTGACAGAATTTTCGTTTTTGGGTGAACTAACCCTTTGATAGATCCTATAATTGACTATTGTATTGTTAATTTGTTAATAATGCAAGAGTACTCTAAACTGTATTGTATGTCTTTCAACTATTTTCAATGTAGCAAGCACAGCGTTGGAATTATATAATGTCCTGTTAAATAAACTAGCCTAAACATTTATAAATAAGAAATTTGCATAACGAATGTTACTTCTTGTATTGTATGAAAATATTTCAAGTCATTTCTTTCTTTAAAAAAATATTACACAACCCCAAACTTTTGAACTAGAGTGTATTTTTAATATATATATATATACATTTTATATATATATATATATACATTGTTATTATTATTATATATATATATAATATATATATATATATATATATATATATATATATATATATATAAAAAAAACAAAGTAACAGCATTCCAGTAGCTCAAAAAGATGATTTTGGTGCTAGACACAACAAAGACATGGATTTGATTTCCAGGAAACACATGAACCCGTTACCGATAAAAATTCAAACCTTAAAATGTAGCGCAAGTTCTGTTAGATAAAAGCATCTACCAAATGCACAGTAATATCACAGAAAGTTGCACTTTGTTACAAATTATAAGATTTTCTCGAATAACAGAGTTATAAAGATACTCCTTTTCTATCTACGGCATGCATAAGTATGAATTCAGCCAAAAGCTACAAGCTGTCCTCTCAGTTTGCGTGACGAAAAGGGGAAGTGAGAGGAAAATGCCAGAGAAAGCTCATGGGAAGCGGGACTGTGGACATTCCCGTCTGCTCCCCTGAGCCTCTTTGATTTGAGCCGTGCCAGGCCTAAACTAACGAGCATATATTTGTTTTTCACAGTTGCAGGCTCACTGGCCAAAAGTAAACATAAGGTGCCAGTGACTATGCATGCAATGTGGGTCAGACTCGGACTCGAACCCTATTCACTAATCACCGCTATACCAACAGACATGATGCACTGATACAACTCTATCACATATCAGTTCTGATGCATTTTTTCCAATTCACAAAATTCTAGCTATATGTAACCTCTGATAGTGCTGATTACAATCTTCAAGCACTAGACACTGAAGACAAAAAACCAACAGCAGAGTGCCTCCACTTCCTATTACTCACATCCCCTCAGTTTCTGATTGGTGGACGGATAACAAGCATTTCCTGATCTTACTAGCCCCGACCACTAGCTATAGGACACACACTTGCACTTCATCTGACCAACTGGACCAAAACAAAGATATCAGAGCACGCCTCTCTATTACAGATGTGTGGTTGTGTAGAGGAACTGTTTACAGGAAGACAGAGCAAGGGCCTTTTGTATTTGCAGCTTCTATAAAAGGAAATACTGAGCAAGACTTCCTGAAACAAGCCTAGCTGCCATCCTCCTTCCAGTCTATTGGAGAATGAAGGCATGAATTGGTCCAGAGTGAAAAAAAAAACAAGCTTTCTAAGCGCCAAATTATTGCTGGTAATCAATTAAATTAAAATTACGTCATAATTTGCCCTATATTTGTTCTGTGGAACAAAAAAAGAGATGTTAGGCAGAATTATCTAAGGGAACTATCAGCCTCAGTCACCATTTATTTATTTTTTTGCCTCTTTTCCCATACAACGAAGGTGCATGGTGACTTACATTGTGCCATTTTGCCCAAACATCTACTTAATGTTCCATGAAGAAAATATAGGCTAATCATCGCATGCCTCCAAAAGATGAGACTTAAGTGCCACACATGCACATTTCAACAAACACTAATAAAACTACAATGTGTAAATAAAAACCATTTCTGAGCTTTCTGGGGAAAAAGGCTTGCTTCGCTTTGGTTCTGTTGACTATTATGCACTTGGTTTAATTAATATTACTGTGTGGAGGAAACACGCCAGACTACATCTAATCGGAGAAGCAAACAGCCCTGCATTATCAAAAACAAGACTGTCAAGGAGCTATAAAAACGAAGGAGCAATGATAAACCATCAATAAATATCATACTTTTTAAATCTCAAGTGATCTGCGTACTGCTGGCAGAGCAAATATCAGGATTAACGTTAGACTAGTTTAGCATTTTCAACTCACCAGAACTCCCGCAAACCTCTTCAAAGTTTTAGCTCCGCCTTTTTCACGTTCATAAATGTATTTCGCTGCAAGTATAATGAGAATATCTCCCTAGAGATTATGATTTTGGACGCCGTGTCGACGTGCTTGTAAGTTTTTTTTTAGTTAACTACTTCTCTTGGACCCGGGATCTGTCTGCTATGGCGGAGGGAAGCGGAACTGTCGACCCAGCCCAATGTGTGTCCTTCACTAGCTTTTTAGGTTAGAGAGTTTTTAAACCAATCTATTATTCATAAAAATCTAAATAAAAATTATTAAATTGAGCGAAATGTTGATTGTAATAAGAAGTTTTCTGCAACCTCAAAACTACTGCAGTTTTCAAATGGGTTCCGTCCATGAGTTCCGACAGCTGTTGCATGACGGGAAATGTAGTTTAGATCTTATTGCACTGACCTAAGGTGGCGTACTGTAAAACTACATTTCCCTACACTGATCGGATTCTGCCAAATTATTTTATTCTACGATTCACCGGTATGCCAAAGTGTTTAATTTAAATTCTAAGTCATGGCGTTATTAAAACAAATTTTTTTTATAGATAGTACGATACAAGATTAAATGGCTTAGACAAGACATAAAAAGTAACAATGGTGACCGTCATCATAAATAAACTTTATTTTTAAAGCTATGAAAAAGAGATCCAAACCCTCTGCTGGCAGCAACTGGAAAATACATTTTATTCTTCCCTGTTGTAACATTCATGGTCATCTACATAGCAAAGAAGAAAGGCACTGATACAAAAAGTCAATTGATTTCCAGTGATTAGGATATTAACTAAGAAAGGGACTGGATATTTGATTCAGGATTCACTGTAATATGCTATTTTTTTCTCATATCTTGGGTACATCTGGGACAGTACCTGTAATTGGAGAACAAAACATTTGAAAACTGCAATATTAACTACAAAGAGATGTCACTCAGTATGTGGAGTGTGCGAATAAAAGTAGTACAAAATAAGGGGAATTAGCTCACCATTTTCCCTTTGGTTTGGTTGTTAGGCCGACACAGGCAAAGTGAAACCATTCTATTGGACACTGTTAAAAGAGAAGAAAACCTTTTGAAAAGACTTTTACATTATCAACAATAATAAGATGACTTTTGTTATTTACAACAATGTCTATCCATTATTCCCACCATATGATACATATTTAAGACCATTCATGCATATATATAAATAAATAAAACACATTATTACTCACATCAGAATTGTCACATCCAATCATTTCTCCATATGATACTTGACTACACAAACAATACGTGGGTTCATTAGGGTCTACTGGCATATCCAGGACATCTGATGGATGCATGGCGAGCAGAGATTCACTTATGTTGGAACTAGAGAAAGAAAAGACACAAAGAAAGAGTTGAATACAAAGCCTTATAATAATATACTTTTGCATCAGTACAATGCATCCATATAAAATCACTGTTACCCAGTTTTCAGTTTTTTCAGCTTGGGTGAGTCTTGATCTGATCCTTTCTTGTCTCTTCCAGTAGATGCCCTCTTGTCTTTTATATTCTTATCCTCTGAAACAACAAATTAGTCTGTTTAGTCTTACCCTAAATTACAGCAAATGGATTAAATGGGCATTAATTGTATCTTATATATGTACATAAACATACATATAATTCTGAACAATAAGACTTACTTCGAGATTGCTTTTCATCAGAGCTATCCGGGCTACCCGAGTCCAGTTTTTCCTGCAGATCATTCTCGAAGCGTGCCAGATCAGCATCCAACCGCCGAATGTGTTTATCCACCTGGAAATAAAAGCAGACTTGTTTTTGCTTGATTCATGAAAGTAGGACAAGCAAATATAAAACAGAGGACTCTGCATCTCACCATTTCATATATCTGCATTGCAAGCTGAACTTTGTCATCGCTGTACTCTTTGCATTTGCTGTAGGCATTTTCAATCTTCTTTAAATGCTGGACACGCTCCTCGGGTGGCATATTCTAACATTTCCAATATACTCAGAAGCTAGTTCACTTATCTCTGCTTTTTTCTCTGTGAAAAACAGTAAGAATGATTAGAGAACATTAAAAAGTGATTTCACTGTAATGATCTGTAATGGGTATTTGTGATACTGATCCAAACATTAATACCTTCAGTTCTATTATCCAAATCCCCCATTAATGAAAAGTTTCTCTGCAACTCGCAGGGAAGTCCCTCGATACCTGGAACGAATGATTATATAATTAAAAATCACGCAAACTGTGTTTACATGGCAGGAAAACCAACAACATGCATGCAGCTGCAACGGTTAGGTAACTTTACATACTGACCAAGCGTATTATTAGATGCACAACATTATGCAGTCACACAGTCAAGTAACGTTATCAGCAGTTTATCACATAAGACTGATACATTGTAATGTTGAAACACAATAACTCCTCAACTCAGAAGTGCTGCAACAGTTTGAGTTGATTACATTGACAGATTACTTGTCAGTAATTAAAATGTGGCAACAAGTTTAGAAGAATATAATTTAAGAAACTTACTGTCTAAATAGTGTTCTAAGTACATTCCTTTCGCCATTTTTGTTGGTATGGGCTTTGTACTGAGGGCGTGTACGATGGTTTATTTAGCGCGCGCTGAATTTCCTTTCCTGGAGTCGCTGTGTAGATTATTAGATTCTTATATGAAATTGATCAACCATACTGGTATTACGTTAACAGATAAGACTGTCCATGTGGTTTATAGCTCATATATATTGTAGCGTAACATCTTCATCTGCACTTCATCAAGTAACAACTTGCTCTAGATCGCCCTCTACGGCAGCGGAGTTCTGTTTCGGTTTGGTCGCTGCTTCGAGCTGTACTTGCTCTCTCTGGGAAGAAATAAATTAAATAGCCTAGTGGATTTTAGTGGTGGGTATTATGCAATTTTAAGTGTATATTGTATACTATATAGTTGGTTTCTTAATATTAACTGCAACCTTATGTATGTTCTATCATTCGTAAAAAGTGAGGGACAACAAGACAACGTGATGATACTAGTTTGTATGTTCATTTCTCACCACAAGGTGGCAGTGTCGTCTTAGGAATCAAGTGAAGTGACAGCTTGAGCCTCATATTCAATATAGCCTACAAAATAGCCTGCTAGCCTCATATAGTGAAATAGCCTACAATAGAGGGTTTAACTACTGAATTGGTTCTGTATTTTCTCTGTATGAATACAGCACATGGGCATTGGACATGGTGGAACGGCTGTGTGATATACAAGAGGCCTGGAGTCATCCTCAGCATTGTTGCTCTGAGACACACTGTGACCAAATCACATTCAACCCTCATGCAAAAACACTACAGATGTTGGGCTGCAACACCATATACATATTTTTTTAAATAGAGTAAGATTTTGGGCTAAAAGAAAAAATGATTTAGCCTATTGGACAAGATATTCCACCATTATTAATGGCATGCAATGGCATAGCCTACCTTTAAATCAAATAATGTACTTATATTGTGTAATTGAAGCAAGCCCGATGGTCATATTGTTGTTGTTAAAAATAATATGAGAATAATACAAGAAGCAGTGTAAACCCTGTGAGGCAATAAGGAAAGTCTATATGTTAATGACTCCTCCCAGGTTTTGTATGGCATTTCTAAGTGATGGAAGCAGTAACAAGACCTACCATAGGTGTTTAAGGTCTAGTGAATATCTCTATTATTTTGCTTATATTTAACACTGCAATCATGGCACTGTGCTACAGTAATATACTTTTTGTGACAGCATTGATCCTAGGTATGCATTTGGACTTTCTTTCTTTTTTTTAATCATAAAGTTAATGTGGTTTTGTGGACAATGATTTATGTTTGATTGTACAGGATGCAGAGCACAGGACAGTGTAATACAGTCCAAGCAAGTTATGACAGCTTTTGAAGATGGAACAGCCACTCTTGACTGCACTTACAAAGCAACCAGCACTCAGTATCCAAATCTCTTCTGGTACCAACAGAAGACAAATGGATCCCCAAAATACATGCTGATGAGACTTTCTGGATCGAGCAACAATGAAGAAGAGTTCAAGCAGAGATTTAATGCAGATCTCAACACATCTGCATTAACAGTTCCTCTGACAATCAAGGATGTGCATGTGTCTGACTCTGCCGTGTATTACTGCGCTCTGAAGCCCACTGTGAGACAACTGAAGTCAACCCACATACAAAAACACAAGAGCAGAAACATGCTTACGGATGGGTTAGTCTGAGCTTCTTAGATTTAGTAAAGTTATCTAAAACATCAAATAAAGTCTATGCTGATGATATTCTTAGTTATATCTTCATCATCAATACATTTAGATAAGCAATGGTACATAGCAGATTTCTTTTTTACATTTTTACTTTCAGTAAGAAAAAAAATCTATTTTAAAAAAATGCTGTTCTTTTTAATGTTCTATTCATCAAATGATTCTTAAAATAAAATGCATCACAGTTTCAGAAATATTAAGCAGCACAACTGTTTTTCAACTTTGATAATGAAAATAATAATAATGCTTCTTGAGCAGCAAAGTAGCTTTTTAGAATAATTTCTGAAGGATAATGTGACACTGAAGACTGGAGTAATGGCTAAGAATAAGAGGCTTCTTTCAAAAACTTACTGACCACAAACCTTTGAATGGTAGCCTATATTATGGGAATCATATACCTTGCTTAGATGAATTTATAGCACACAGAAAAAATATAAATGAGTGTGATTGGCTCTTTCTTCTGTTCCCCAATTCTGAAATATCGACATGATCAGAGAGGAGGGACTCAGTGTTCACAGATGATGATCTGACATGATCTCATCGTATCTGAAAGAGACTGTGGATGAAGCGATTCAGTCTGACTCTTCTCACAGTGAACACTTGTACAATGGATCTTAAAACAAAATGGATCTTAAAAGTTATTCTGTTCTGTGCTTCAGCAGGTGCATTTCTTTGATTGATTGATTGATTGACTGTTTACAAGGAAATCTCTCTAAAAGTAACCCATTTCTCTTCTGTTTCAGCTGCTGTCTTTGGAAATACCATAAAATCAGACAAAACAGATGTTGGTGCTGATGAGGGACAAACTGTAAAGTTGTCCTGTAGTTATTCCTCCACTGTAGGTACAGATAATCTCTTCTGGTATCGTCAGAATGGAAGATCAGTGCCTGAATTTCTTGTACTGACCTACAGTACTGCAAACGAGCCTGTATCTGGTGTAGATTCAAGAATCTCTGTTGAAGTAACAAAAAAGGAACAAACCCATGTGTATCTGGAGATCTCCTCTGCTGAAGTATCAGACTCTGCTGTGTATTACTGTGCTCTGAGGCCCACAGTCACAGGAAACACAGAAACACTGTACAATAACCTTTCCTTATTTAATCCAATGAGAACAAGCAATTGACACAAAGTGAAAGAAGCATCCTACACATTGTTACATTATTACATTAAATCATACAAAACTAGAATAATAGTTTCAATGCATTATCACATGTAACAGATTGTGCAGGTGTAATGTGCCACAAGGTGTCCGTGTTTTCAGACATTCACGAAGTGCAACAATGAACAATATAATTCATAATATTTCAACTACATTTTAAGAAAACAGACTGAAAAGCACAGACCTAGTTTTTGTGTATTTAAAAAAAAAAAATACTATTAAACATACTATTACAGCCTGGTCTCATTGTAGGTATTAATACGTTATTTTCAAAGATAGAAAACGTACGTTTTTGTACGTTTGGATAGATGCTGAAACGTATAATATGGACGTATTTGCAACATTTAAACGTAACATTATTATGTTTTTACAGCTACAAAACGTTAATGTTACAGTTATGTCTGTATTCATGAGTCCCCCTCCCGTCATTGTGTATTTGGTTTAGTCCTGTGTTCCAGTTTTCCCGCTCTTCGTTTGTATTCAGTTCCTTCACCTGTTTACCTGTCATTATCAGTTCATTTGCCCCAGCTGTGCCTTGTTTCCCTATTCTGTTCTATGTGTATTTAAACCCTGTGTTCTCCCTCACTCCTGGTCGGTTATCGTTGAGGTGTAATGTGTGTTTGTGGTTCCTACGTCTTGCTAATGTTACTGAGTTTGAATTTATTAGTAAAGATTATTGAAGTTGGATCTGTTGACTGCTGCCTCTTCATCTGCCGGCACCACACCCGTAACAGTTAACTATTTACGTATATTTTATATCATAAAGATATCTGTATACTTTCATTTTTAAAGATAAATGTAACAAGATCCCTTAATCCTACTCCCTAAACATATCCATTTTATACAGAATATAAAAAGGATAAAACGTAATGGACAGAGATGTGTAGGTAAAGGGCAGTTTTATTAATAATATAGCGTTAAAATATATTTTGAGCCACTAATCCTACTCCTACCCATAACCATTCCTTAAAACTAAGTAGGCTAGCCTCGTACACACCTGGACGAATATCGGCTCGCGTTATTCGTCAGCGTTTTTCAACGCGTTTTTTGTGTTCACACCCAAGCGATCTTCGCTGACGATGAGCTGAGTCAACATGCAAGTCAAGTGAAGTCAAATATATTTTTATAGCGCTTTTCACAATACAGATTGTATCAAAGCTGCTTCACAGTATCAATCAAAACAACTTAACAATGTTTGTTTATTACTGGAAAAAAAATACATCCAAGTTTGGTAGAGCTGATCAATAGTATGATTGGTTAATTAATTTGAATATCCCCAACTGAGCAAGCCAAAGGCAAATTCATTCCCTGACATTAGTTGGCGCTAAATACCCCGGTCCACAAAGTGCTTCTGACACTCGCTTGTCACTCAGAAGAAGAGAGTAAGTTTGTCGCGTTTGTCATATATTTCTTTATTCTCGTTGGTGTCTCTTTATATAGACAACAACAAGACCAGCAGCTCTACATTCATCTGGCCTTGCATCTTCCTCGTCTTAGAGGCCTGCATTTCAGCCCGAGCCCGACGGGCCCCGACTTATTTACGCTCCTAGGGCCGGGCTTCGGGCCAATTTTCACGTCATAGTTCACACGCGGGCCGGGTTTTAGGCTTATCTTTTTTATAGCATATTTTAGACTTTAATTAAAATAAATATGAGAAGATGACGATTGAAACGCAAACATAGAAAGACGTTTTATAACCTATCACACTGACATTTGACTGACATGACAGTCTGCTCACGCTCACGCTCACGCACACACACACGCACGCGCACAGGTTTCCCGGCGGCGCGATCTGAGATTCGCGTGACCGGCTCGTTCTGTGTTTAGTGTCCCGGTAGCGAGCGTGACTTCAGCGCAGCTGGAAAAAGTACGACTGGATTAAAACCTTTCACTGTGGATGCTGTGCTTTTTCTTCACGATGCTCTGAGACTGTTCTTAGCCATGTTTGGAGGCTGTTTTTTGTTTGACTTCATTTTCATGAGTCTGTTGGAAACAAGGATGTAAGGTGGAAATAAGAATGGCCATGTTCTGTAGTGAAGACTTGATTTTTGAGGTAAGATAACCTGCATGGTTGTTTTTAATGTAATTTATGTTGATTTTTTTAGATTGCGTTCTCTGTATTGTAGCCTATTGTATAAACTCATTTAGTTTGCAAGCGCTGTTGCTCTGAGCAGCAGAGCAGTTTGCCTCAGCTTTTCAAAAATGACAAAAAACGTTTAAACAAACGTTTAAACTAACGTTAACTGTCTGTGTGATATGCTTAAGTTGTTTTATATCTGTGGATTTTATTGTAGCCAAGTAAAGTGTTGATTTGAGAGGCTATAAATCAATGGATCAAACATGTTTAACTCGCTGTCGGCTACTTGGTCGTCATAAAAATAAAAAACATTTTTTTTTTCTTAATTAACTTTATAAAGAAATGAAAATAAACTTACCGGTAAATACTTTGCCTTTGAAAACGAAACATATCTGGTTTACTGACTGCAACATAGGGCAGGCTGTGTATTATCCCTTTTTTTTTTTTTTTTTTTTTTATAAACGGGCTCGGGTCGGACTCGGGCTGATCATTCTGATGAGCTGTCGGACACGGGCCGGGCTAGGGCCTGAGCGTCTCGGGCCAGGGCCGGGCTAGGGCCTAGATTTGAGGCCCGTGCAGGGCTCTACCTCGTCTTATTTCTTCCCGGCAGAGTGTAGACGCTGTATATCTTCTTCGCCGTTACGTATGTGTGCTCGGCAAGACCGTTTTGTGTTTGAGCGCCCCCAAGTTGTGTTTTACTGTAACTTCAGAAGCTCCAGACACGTGAGCAAAAGCGCCAATCTCATTGGTCGGATAGTTTTTGATGCGGCGGGTCAAACAAAAAAAACGAACCCGAGGCGTTTTAAAAAAAATTACGCTTTTACGCGTGGCGTTTTACGTGTCGGTGTGCACACTCACATTGGCACCCATTGTTTAGTCACTAGGCGTTAAACGTTGACGAATATCGCACACGAAATTCAACCCGGTGTGAACAGGCCTTAACACAATTATGAAAAAAAAAAAAAAAAAAAGACAGACAAGTATACATTTCACAATACTGGTAATTTATTTATTGCGAAAATGTCAAAACCGGTAACGTTAACATTAGCTGCTACCAAAAGTCCTGTTCACATGATGATGCGTTGCAGTCGCAGTCCTCTCTGGCAGTATTATAGTAGTTGTGTATGAGGTACAGATCAGAATTTAAGTTATTAACGTTAATCCATGAAAATGTTAATCCGATTTCGGTTCGCTCTCCGAAGGCGCGTGCGCTTCTCCATTTCAAATGTACTACACCGACTGAAATACGGCATGTCGCAATCTGTGACGAAGCAGGCGAGAGCCAATGAGCGTTTGATATCACGGCCGTAAAACATGTCGTAACGCTTCTTGAAGGCGCATTTTTTTAAATTTGAATTCATCACCAGCGCGGGGCAGGATAGATTTGACGTTTGTTCATATGTAAATAAATTACGTTTTTGTGCTGTAAATACGTCAGTATTATACGTTTCCGCGTTTATAAAACGTAAATAAATGTAGCCTATAGAACTAAGACATTCAGACACTTCCTGATCTCTGAGTGTAAAACCAAAGCTTTGAACCTTCATTAATAGTCAACGTGATCTCATGAGAATACGCGTTTATTTTTATGTAAAGTGTATACACTGTATACACTTTACGTAAAAATACACGCGTATTCTCATGAGATCACAGTATTCTCAGTGAACAGCAGAAAGCATCAGTAACACACAGTAAGAGCACAGAGCACTGAGAGCTTTAACACACAACTGATCTGATCATATTCAACATGAACAAATACATGCTGCTGGTTTTCATTATGGCGTCAGGTGTGTCATTTATGTTTACTTCAGACCAGCTTAAAAACCCCTATAAAACACTGGATGGTATTTTATTGATTTTCTTTCAAAACAATAGCAGAGTATCTTTATTGCCATAATGTTTAAACTGAGAAAAAGTGAGTTAATATTTAGCTTAATGTTTGCAGATGTGACGGCTGTGGGCAAAATTAAGCCATGGACCGATATCATCAAAACAGAAGGAGAGTCTGTAACTCTGAGCTGTGAATATGAATCAGACAGTGAATATGTACGTCTGTACTGGTACAAACAGCATCCCAATGAAGAACCTCAGTATTTATTACGTGAAGGAGCTCGATCAAGCATTATAAGGCACAGCTCTGATCCTCGATATCTGTCAAGTACTTCTCGCATATTCACTGAACTCATTATTATTAGTGCGACTGTGTCAGATTCAGCTCTTTATTACTCTTTATAGGCCAACAAAGCTTTTCAATAAGTTCACAATATTAAAAGGGTTTAGGGTTGCAACTGTGTGTTAAAAATGTAGAGTGCTTCCAAGTATTGGGATAGTTCACCCAAAAATGAAAATTCTGTCATTATTTACTCACCCTTAAGTTGTTCCAAACCAATATAACTGTTCATCTTGGTAACACAAATTAAGATATTTTTAATGAAACCTGAGTGATTTCTGTCCTTCCATTGGCAGCTACTCAACTACCACTACAAAGCTTTAAAGTTCATAAAGAGATTGTTGTACAACTAATCTATATGAATTGAGTGGTTTAGTACAAATTTTCTGAAGATGCTGGATCTCTTTGAGGAACAGATTGAATTTAGGCTTTTATGCATATAAAACATTGATCAGCGAACATAAACAGAAGCTCAACCAAACCTGCTTGATGGGACACGAGAATGAACAATGGGTGGTGATGGCGCAGTGGATAAGACACATGCCTTTGGTGTGAGAGATCCGGGTTCGATCTGGGTTCGAATCCACTGTGAAACACCAATGTGTCCTTGAGCAAGACACTTAACCCCTAATTGCTCCTAATTGCTCCTCATTCTCGCACATCAAGTGAATTACGCTTCCGTTACCATAATTGATGTGTGCGTTGATGAATGTTTATGTGAATAAAAGCCTAAATTAAATCTGTTCAGTGTATGAACTTGCAATTAATACATTTTGAATCTCAAGATAAATCGTATATTGCTACAACATAAACAATAGGACAATAGATTGTGAGATGATATTTGCTGGAAACATAAATATGTTTGACAAACTGTCTGACACCAAATTATGACTAAAATTCATTTTAACGTATTATTACAAAATCCACTATGTACCCAATAAACTATGAGCCTGAGAGGGAGGAGTCAAAGAAACCTCCTCAAGCAGACACTATTGTAGATCAGGTGCTCTTGCTCATTACAGTATTTACAGTCATTCTATCACAAGACTAGATCGGGGGAGACAATAAGATCTAGATTTAGATAAGACTTAATTAAAATCAGATCAGAAAGATGACACACTGGATTCCAAAAATTATCATTGTTTTCATATATGTCTGGGGTAAGTGTTTTGTGATTAATTCTCTTCCAAGTTTATCTGAATGTTAATTTTATTTCTTTCCTGATGTTGTTCGTGATTTATATTTACAGGAATAGAATCACAGGATAATGTTGAGCAGAATATAAGAGTTCAAACTGCTTATGAAAGTGAAGCTGTAATAATCAACTGTACATATCAAACCCAGATCTCGCCGACACTCTTTTGGTACCAGCAAAAAGTAAACGGAGTTCCTAAATATATGCTGAACAGAGTTGGTAAAACTGGAGACGAAGACAAAGAGTTTAAGGACAGATTTAATGCACACATCAACACATCTTCAAAATCATTTCCTTTGATGATCCAGGATGTGAGTGTGTCTGACTCTGCTGTGTATTACTGTGCTCTGAGGCCCACTGTGACTGAAACACACTCAACACTCATACAAAAACCTTCATTTAGAAATATATTGCCATCGTGCAGTAGCTACAGGGAGCCAGTAGAGGGAGATCAGTATCATTTGCTATGTGGGCGCTGCCGCTGATATGTCACACTCTTTGTCAGGAACTTATTATAAAAACCACACACTGAATGCAACCAAACTTCTCCTGTCTCTCCTATACTTTTTAATTTTCAGATGCTGTCTTTAGAAATATCATCGGACCAGGGAATGCAGATATTTTTGAGAAGGAGTTTTTAGGCTTGTAATGTCCTGCATTTATTCCTCTTCAACTAGCCTACAGATTATCTCCACTGGTCTCATCAGTATGGAAGATCAGAACCATGAATTTCTTGTACTCAACTATAGTAATGCAAAAGAAGTTCAGATGTAGATCCAAGGTCAGAGATGAAGAAAAATAGAAAGAAGATGCAACTGCCACTTACAGTATTATGTCACATAAATAATGGGAGCAATGAATACAATTAATTTGTGAGGCAATATGAAACATATGAGTTACATTAAAGGGGTGGTTGATTATGATTTTACTTTTTTAACTTTAGTTAGTGTGTAATGTTGCTGTTTGAGCATAAACAACATCTGCAACGTTACAATGCTCAAAGTTCAGTAAAGGGTCTCATTGTGGGAACAGGTATTTATTAAACAATCAATGAAATCATGTACATAAATAGTTACAGTTTTAAAACATTTTTTTTCAAATCACGCATAAACACATTAATAGCACAGAGAAAACACAGATGAGTGTGATTGGCTCTTTCTTCTGTTCCCCATGTGTGAAATATAGACATGATGTTGCTCAGAGAGGAGGGACTCAGTGTTCACAGATCTGACATGATCTCATCAAGTCTGAAAGAGACTGTGGATGAAGCGATTCAGTCTGACTCTTCTCACAGCGAACACTTGTACAATGGATCTTCGTTCAGTTATTCTGTTCTGTGCTTCAGCTGGATAGATAGATAGATAGATATATAGATAGATGGATAAATAGATAAGATAGATATTATGTCAGAAAAGTAATAAAAGTAAGAAACAAAGAATAAATCACAGGTACCAAAACAAAGGGTATAGACACAAATTTATTTTATTTTGTTTTAATTGTAAGGTGATAAATTGCTATTCACTTGCCCTTTAATATGTAATTCAGAAAACTGTCAAACAAACAATTAAACATATCTTATGAATGAGTTTCATGTGCAATATATAGTGCAGGTACAGTACATGTCTACCACAGGACTGCAGTGTTCACACATTCACATGGAGATACTGCGCTTTCACATCTTATATAAGAGAAGATACAGTCATACAACACTATTTTATACATTTATTTTGTACAAATTATATTGAACTGATACTTATATAAGAGAAAACATAAGCTTATAAAAAATGACAAATTCTTCATATTTTCTTCATATTCTTCATTAGTTAATATTTCCATGCTTAGGATCTGAGAAAATTCGACAGAGTAAAAAACACCCATTAAATATTTAAGCCATTTTGCCTTAATAAATTAAGAACTTTGGTATAACGGTCAGTGTACAGAATAGAAATTCAATTTTGTAGTTAAAAGACAATCATAAACAGCAGGAAGTTCAGCGAGGAGGAAGTTCCTGTGTGTGTTTCTGTGTGATCTTCAGTGTCTTACAGCTCAGAGAACTGAGAGCCTCAACAGAGAACTGATCTGATCTGATTCAACATGGACAGATGCCTCATACTTATTCTCATTTTGGGAACAGGTACAATATTTATTAAATAATTCATGGAATTCTGTGGATAAATATTTACTTTGTTTTTAATTCTCAAACCCCAAAGGCCAAATTTGCAAATGTTTGAAATGTGTTAAGCATTTTGTCAATAATTTGCTTTCACAAATCAAAAATTTTTTTTTTTTTATTGTTGACAGGTTTGGTGTCTGGAGACAACATTGAGCCAGATAAAGGGACAGAAAAAAACTCTAAAGAAACAGAAACTGTCAAGCTGAGCTGCACATATAGTACAAGTAGTGAATATGTTTTGCTTTACTGGTACAGACAGTATCCAAACAAAGAACCACAATATTTATTACGCAAAGGTGCTCGATCCTGGAGTGATGAACACACCTCTGATGATCGGTTTCAGTCGACTACATCACGATCATCCACTGAACTCACTATTAAAGCTGTACGTCTGTCAGATTCAGCTCTCTATTATTGTGCTCTGAGAGTTGGAGCCCAGTGATACAAAACATGAAACACGTCGTACAAAAACCTGAAGATCTTTTCACTTTGAACGAATCTAGTGAAAACCACAATCACAACCTCAATCTAATGTAATAAAATATGTGGTAACAGCTGTGTGAGGTTGAATTAGGCCTGTTATAAAACTTCAAAGAAACAACTAAATGTTCAGGATATCACGTTTCATGAGGTTCCTTTCAGTGCACATCTTAATTTCTACTTTTTTAATTACTACATTTCAATCATTATCATTATGACTAAAGAGATTACTTTGACAAAACTTTTAGTTAACATTTGGTTTACATAAACAATACTATTATTGGTTATTCTTGACCATTAAATATCTCACACTGAGAAACTAACAGGACATTGTCTTGCTTGAAAATAATTTTTTCCGCACCAAATGCCACATGTGTTTTCTACATTCATATGTGAACATAAAATAAATATATACATATTTTAGTACAGTTCTAAAGTTTAAAAGGTAAACACTTTAAAAGTCAAACAGGAGCTGCCATCACTTTGTTTTTATTAATCTACAAAAACAATGTCATTTCATAAGTTGGCAATCTGTGATGTTGGTGGTAAATATTAATTTAAGCTCCCACTGTATGTGTGTAATGCCTGCAAACATTTGTGTACTGGAATATTTATTAGACGATTATAAACTATGTTAATCTGGATGAGGAATTAATTTTTAATGGCTGCAGTTCTCGGCATGTAACAACTGTTAAATTAATTTCAATTTATTAAGCGCAGTTTCAGTTACTCAGATAAGCGGACCGATATACATTGTTGATGGATGATAGTACATAAGGAAATATTAGACTGATGCTGAATGCCACGACTAACCAATCAGAATCAAGCGTTCTGAAGCGCAGTGTTATAAGATACTGTACTGTCATTTTCAGTGAATAAAAAGTGATATAAGCTAATCAAATTCATGGATAGGTGTACATACATCCTGAGATTCATTACTATACATAGCCTATAAAAAATGATGTGATAGTAGCCTACTACATATTACATAATCTACAGTCTTCATTGGCTGATACTGTCGCACAGGCTCCTCCCAGCAGTCAGATCAAATGACTTGAATGTATTGCTGCTTTAACAGATGCAGAAAGAGGAAGAGGATCACAACATCTTTGCTTTTAGTCTATAGTTGGTCATTTCAATTGTGTATGATGACACTCTGGAGAAGTGCCATTGTGATCATATTTTTATATATCTGGGGTGAGTAGCATATCAAACAATGATTCTTTTCTAGCTTATATTTAAAATGAATTTTCCTTATGTGTCTATGTGTACATTCCTTGGAGCCAATGGGCAAAATTTTTATTCATATTGTTTCAATTCTATTTCAGGATGTAATTCTCAAGACAAAGTTGATCAGCATACAGAGATTCAATCTGCAGTTGAAGGTGATGATGTAACTATCAACTGTACATATCAGACTTCTTACACAAACCCGACTCTCTTCTGGTACCAGCAGAAAGTAAATGGAGTCCCCAAGTACATGCTAAATAAATTCTCTAAAACCGGACAAAATGAGGATGAATTCAAGGAGAGATTTCAAGCAAATCTCAGCAAAACTTCAGTTCCTCTGACAATCCAGGATGTGAGTGTGTCTGACTCTGCTGTGTATTACTGTGCTCTGAAGCCCACAGTGACTCAAACACACTCAACACTCATACAAAAACCCCCACAGTGCATCGACATAAATTACATCATTATGCAATTTCAATTTATATTAGAATAAATCACTTAGCCTACGATTTCATGTTTAGAAACCTTTTTTATCCATAAATATATTATTTTTTATTTAAAAATTTACATTCAGTTTATTATCTAATTTTACATTACTTATATTTACATTTGCTTTAGTCTTCCCTTACTGTTGGTTTCAATTAATTTCATATTGCTCCTACCATTAAAACACTATGAAACAACATGAATATTGTTAAATTCTATTTTGTGAAGACGTGCATGTGTGGAAAGCTATGACAGACCAGAAGAGGGCGATATACACTTAACATTGTCATTTAATGATGTGTTCATCCTTCTTTAGTTAAATTATGAGTTTGGTAAAATATTTTTATAATTTCATTAAATTAATCTAATTTGCAACTGTAATAAATGAGGACTAATGTAGGTGAAACTCATAGGGCTTTATTACAATAACCAACAGTAGGCTATAGGCCTACATAAAAATCCACCATATTGAACAAGAGAATCTTTATGATTAAATGAGCTTTTATTTCTTTAAATGTCTTCCGCACAGCATTATAGTAGGGTTGTGGTATATTATGGATTCATATGTATATACTTCAGTGTTCATTAATGTTCTCCTCCTCTTACACTGACAGATAGGTGGAGCCTGTGAGATCTGATATAGAGCAAAGCAAACTAAACTCTCTTTCTTCCAACAGTGCAAACATGACGATCCTTTGTGTTCTGCTTCTGCTAATGTTGATACAAAGTAAGAGAAATTTACTGATTTTACCCGATTTACTAAAATGTATAGAATTTATATATTTTCTGATTCTAGAAAATCAGAGTTCAAGCAGAGATTTAATGCAGATCTCAACACATCTGCATTAACAGTTCCTCTGACAATCAAGGATGTGCATGTGTCTGACTCTGCCGTGTATTACTGCGCTCTGAAGCCCACTGTGAGACAAATGAAGTTAACCCACATACAAAAACACAAGAGCAGAAACATGCGTACGGATGGTTTAGTCTGTGTTTCGTAGATTTAGTAAAGTTATCTAAAACATCAAATAAAGTCTATGCTGATGATATTATTCTAGTTACATCTTCATCATCAATACATTTAGATAAGCAATGGTACATAGCAGTTTTCTTTTTACATTTTTACTTTCAGTAAGAAAAAAAAAATCTATTTTAAAAAAATGCTGTTCTTTTTAATTTTCTATTCATCAAAGGATTCTTAAAATAAAATGCATCACAGTTTCACAAATATTAAGCAGTATAACTGTTTTCAACTTTGATAATGAAAATAATAATAATGCTTCTTGAGCAGCAAAGCAGCTTTTTAGAATAATTTCTGAAGGATAATGTGACACTGAAGACTGGAGTAATGGCTAAGAATAAGAGGCTTCTTTCAAAAACTTACTGACCACAAACCTTTGAATGGTATATTATGGGAATCATATAACTTAGTAGATGAATTTATAGCACACAGAAAACATACAAATGAGTGTGATTGGCTCTTTTTTCTGTTCCCCAAATCTGAAATATAGACATGATGTTGATCAGAGAGGAGGGACTCAGTGTTCACAGATCTGACATGATCTCATCGTGTCTGAAAGAGACTGTGGATGAAGCGATTCAGTCTGACTCTTCTCACAGTGAACACTTGTACAATGGATTTTCATTCAGTTATTCTGTTCTGTGCCTCAGCAGGTGTGTGTTTCTTTAATTGAGGTGTGTATTTCACAAATATTTTTTCCATTAAGCAACACATTCTTCTTCTGTTTCAGCTGCTGTCTTTGGAAATACCATCAAACCAAACAAAACAGATGATGGTGCTGATGAGGGACACACTGTAAAGTTGTCCTGTAGTTATTCCTCCACTGTAGGTACAGATAATCTCTTCTGGTATCGTCAGAATGGAAGATCAAAGCCCGAATTTCTTGTACTGATCTACAGTACTGCAAAAGAGCCTGTATCTGGTGTAGATTCAAGAATCTCTGTTGAAGTAACAAAAAAGGAACAAACCCACGTGTATCTGGAGATCTCCTCTGCTGAAGTATCAGACTCTGCTGTGTATTACTGTGCTCTGAGGCCCACAGTCACAGGAAACAAAGAAACACAGTACAAAAACCTTTTCTTTTTTAATCCAATGAGAACAAGCAATAGATACAGAAACAAAGTGAATAAAGCATCCTACACATTGTTACATTATTACATTAAATCCATACAAAAGTAGAATAATATTTTCAATTTATTGTCACATGTAACAGATTGTGCAGGTGTAATGTGCCACAAGGTGTCAGTGTTCTCAGATATTCACGAAGTGCAACAATGAACAATATACAGGGGTTGGACAATGAAACTGAAACACCTGGTTTTAGACCACAATAATTTATTAGTATGGTGTAGGGCCTCCTTTTGCGGCCAATACAGCGTCAATTCGTCTTGGGAATGACATATACAAGTCCTGCACAGTGGTCAGAGGGATTTTAAGCCATTCTTCTTGCAGGATAGTGGCCAGGTCACGACGTGATGCTGGTGGAGGAAAATGTTTCCTGACTCGCTCCTCCAAAACACCCCAAAGTGGCTCAATAATATTTAGATCTGGTGACTGTGCAGGCCATGGGAGATGTTCAACTTCACTTTCATGTTCATCAAACCAATCTTTCACCAGTCTTGCTGTGTGTATTGGTGCATTGTCATCCTGATACACGGCACAAAACTGTGCTCTTACCCTGCTAATTGGACCTTCACAGTCTGCTCTTATTGGTTCAATGTGCAATTAATGAAGATTGGCCGGCTGGTCCAATTTAGCCATGAAACCTCCCACACTAAAATGAGAGGTGTTTCAGTTTCATTGTCAAAAACCAATACGACTGTTCATCTTGGTAACACAAATGAAGATAATTTTAATGAAACCTGAGCGATTTCTGTCCTTCCATTGGCAGCTATGCAACTACTACTTTAAAGCTTCAAAGGTTCATAAAGATATTGGACAACTAATCTATATGAATTGAGTGGTTTAGTACAAATTTTCTGAAGATGCTGGATCTCTTTATATGAAGAAAAGATTGAATTTAGGCTTTTATTCACATATAAACATTGATCAGCGAACATAAACAGAAGCTCAACCAAACCTGCTTGATGGGAGGGAACAAACTTCATTGGTTCTTGCGGAAGCTCAAACGTGCTGCGTAACACACATGAATGAACCTCATTGGTTCTTGCAGAAGCTCAAACGTGCTGCGTAACACATGAGAATGAATCTCATTGGTTCTTGCAGAAGTACAATGCTGCGTGACACATGAGAACGAACCTCATTCTCGCTGTGATGAAGACGAGCCCACCAGCTCGCCTTCGGGAGAAATGTGAGTCCGTGAACGGATGTAAAGGATGGCGCACTCGCAGAAGCACTTCGTGCAAGGTGGAATTTATTTACAGTGCCAATAAGAAGGCCGTCCACAGTGAAGTATATTTACAGGTGCTCACAAAAGAAAAGAAGAAAAAAAAAACTAAAAAGTATAACAACAGAAAAACAAAGACGAAAACTCTTTAAAAAAAAAACGTATCTACAGCACACAAAGGTTTTTCTGCTTGAGGCACCGCAGTTGCACTCTCGCTTCCGACTTGGTTAACAAGTCCTGACTTTAGGTTTGGCCTTGGCTTAAATAGGCCAAACCCCGCCCCTTTTTTGGGCCACACCAATTTCAGGGAACATATAACAAACAGTTAATACACATACAAATACTTCAGCTATTTGATAATCCATTCCCATAAAATATCTCTATATATAATAATAAACACATAATCCATTCACACATAATACACTTAACACAAAATTTTTACATACAAATACCCACAGGAACACCTATTCACACTAGACAATGGTTTCGTCAGCTTCCGGTTTCGATTCGCCGGTGCGACCCGGCCACGACGTCATAAATGGCCGCCACTCGATCGTTCGGTTCGGCCGGCGAAACTTTCCCGCCGGAAGACTGACTTACACCCACACAGACAAACAACACAGAGGCGAAACAACAAGACAGTGCAGTGTAAGTGTATGAAATGACCGGGAAATGAATATGGAAGGGAGAGTGGAGAAATGGAAGAATGTCCATGTGCTATCAGCATCGCGTGTGCTAGAGATGCGCGGTTGGCGGTTACAGCCGCGGACTCCGCGGATAAACCGCGGATCGGGCGGATGACGTGACGAAAAAAAATATTTTAATTAAATTCGGGCGGGTGGCGGGCGGTTGAACCAATCAAATGAAAAATATATGTTCAAGCGTCTAACTAGACGCATATTTGACGCTCTATTCGCGTTCGGTGTGACCATAGATAGACAGTAAAAGAAAGGGTGTGAATACACCGCTGTCCATTCGCGAAGTGCTGAAATACAAATGAAAACTATTTTGTAAATTAATTCAGTTTTACCATGATTAAATCAGCTTTGCAACTTTGCATTTGCACCCGCGACAGGCGATTAACTAACGTCACTAGCAGCTTGTCATTTATTGTAAAAAATCCCCATGTTTTCGGTGCTGATGTTGTGGTGAGGCGTTCATTCATGTAACATGTAAGGGTGGCGCGCTGCCAATAAAGCACCTAAAAGTTGTCACAAAGAACCGGTAAAAGTAATGATTATGAATATGTCGAAAAGGCCTATAACAAGGAGACAATTTAATTGTTTATAAACGTGTTTTCTGTGTTATTTTTGCCTGCAAAGATGAAGTTGACGATGCTGATCATGATCTTCGCAGTGAACGCGCCAGAGAGAAATGCACATTTCATACGGATTACATAAACAGAGAGCAGTGTTTTCTTTCGTTTTGAAATGTTCTTTTTAGAAGTAGACATTTTAGATATATTTCTCAGGTCTGTGAGGCAAGTATAGGCTGAGTTTTGGTTAATTTATGAGACGCGCCAGTTCACGCGCGGGGGGCGATCCGTTTTGTGATTCCTAGGCTATATCTGCTATATTCACTTATTAAATCCAGGCATTTGGTTGACGAAAAAATGATTAAAATTAAGATACAATTAAAACAAAACGAAATTCACTTTAAAGAAAGGCTTTGTGCTTTCTGTTTGAGGTTTCTGAAAGTTTTAAAGCAGTCTTTTAGTGCCGCTTTCAGAGCGCTCACGTCCGTAACGCATTCCCCAATTTTAAAGAATTTATCCTAAACTAGTTTTGTGGTGAAGTAGGTCTACGTATATTGTATAATGTTAACTTCAAATAATAGTAATTTAAGGGCGAGGCTTATTCCAACCTAAAACGCTGTATAATTGTATATAGTTTTAATCAAATAAGGTTGGGTTATTTATATGTTGAGCTGCCTGTTCATGAAGCTGAAAGTGCACGTAATAAAATAATATACAATTGATGCAAACCAACAGGAATCCTTGCCTTTTCTGTTCTATGTTTAGGTTATGTTTTATATGGGTAGGGCCCCATATTAGTTATTGAAACCCAGAACCCAGGCCGCTACTGCCTATCAGTTTTGCCGAAGTGCGTTTAATTTAGGCTATTTATTTATGTTTATCCCTGCGCGCCGATCTGAGGTGCGTTTCCCAAAGCATCGACGGAACTTGCGACCATAGTTGGCTAACGATGCTTTCGGGAACGCACCCCAGAGACGGAGTTCACTGCTGATATTCTGAGAGCTTTCTAGTCTCGCGGCTGTCATCAGCAGCGCCTTGTATCGCTCAATCAGCGGATGGCGGGCGGTTGCGGTTTTGAAAATTGGTCAAAAACGTTGGTGCGGATGGATGGCGGACGGATGATGAGTTTTGTGATGCGGTTGCGGATGAAATAATAGCCCATCCGCGCATCTCTAGCGTGTGCCCCGCTCCGATGACAGCGGCAAAGGTAGGGAGGATCGACTTGAACGAGGTCAGTATGTATGTGCGTATATATGTGTGTATGTGTGTGTGCCAGTGCTGCTTCCCCAGCGGTGGCAGCTAATGTGACTTTATCACATCACCTTCCCCCTCTCCTAGCCGCGTACTGGCCGGAAACCTGGACAGGTAGTCGGCTACCACGTTAAGTCTGCCCGGTCTGTGCCGTATCTTGAAGCAGTACGGCTGCAGGGCGAGGTACCACCGTGTGACTCTGGCATTGTGGTCCTTCATGGACTGAATCCAGGTTAGGGCCTGGTGGTCGGTTTCTAGATCGAACTCTCGACCAATGAGGTAGTAGCGCAAGCTGTCCAGGGACCACTTGATGGCGAGACCTTCCTTCTCGACCGCCGAATATCTTGTTTCCCTGGGCAGTAGCTTACGGCTGAGGTAAACAACTGGTCTCTCTTCTCCAGCGCTTCCCTGGGCAAGGACCGCACCAATCCCCGTTGCGGATGCGTCTACTTGCACCAGGAACCTCTGAGAAAAGTCTGGACTCTGCAGGACTGGGCTGGAGCACAGCTTGTCTTTTAATGTAGTGAAAGCAGTCTCGCAGTCATCGGTCCATGGAATGGGGTTCTTCACCGGTTTTGACAACAGGTTGGTCAGGGGGACCGCAATGGAGGCAAAGTTTGGTACAAATCTCCTGTACCAGCCCACCAGTCCTAGGAATGACCTCACTTCTTTCTTGGTCTTTGGTTGTGGGCTCCTTCGGATTGCCTCCACCTTGTCAATCTGTGGTCTCAGTTGTCCGTTGCCCAGGTGATACCCCAGGTAGTTTGCCTCTTGTTTGGCCCACTCGCATTTTGAGACGTTTAATGTCAATCCTGCTTCCTCTATCCTTCTTAGGGTTTGTTGGAGGTGTTAAAGATGCTCTGCCCAAGAGTTGCTATGGATTACCACGTCATCCAGGTACGCCGCAGACCAGTCTTCACAGTCTTCACAGTCTTGGAGGACTCGGTCCATCAGCCTCTGGGATGTGGCTGGTGCCCCGTGCAGGCCAAAAGGAAGGACTGTGAATTGATATAGTCCTAGTGGTGTTCGGAATGCGCAGTATGGTCTGGACTGAGGGTTGAGGGGTACCTGCCAGTATCCCTTACACAGGTCTAACGTGGTGATGTACTGGGCTCTTCCAATTTTCTCCAGCAGGTCATCTATTCTTGGCATGGGGTATGCATCGAATTTAGATTGGGCATTGAGCTTGCGGAAGTCGATGCAGACCCGCAGGAATCCGTCCTTCTTGGGTACGATCACCATCGGGCTGCTCCACTCGCTTGTTGAAGGTTCTATCACTCCTAGCTCCTCCATCATCTTGATTTCTTCCTTTAAGGGTTCCACCAGCCTCTCAGGCACCCGGTAAGGACGTTGGCGTGACGGTGTTGGATCGGAAAGGTGGATGCTATGTTGGGTTAGCTCAGTCCGTCCAGGCCTCTGACGGAACAAGGCTGGAAACTGGTTCAGGAGATGCTGCAGCTCTTTCCTTTTGGAGTCCTCTAGGTGCGTTAGGTTCACCACAGACGGCTGCCTCTTTGCATCCTCTGATTCCTCTTCCTCTTCCACCTCCACCTTCCTCACCAGAAGAGATGTTTCTGGTCCCTTACCGGGTGGCTCCTTCCACTCTTTCAGCAGGTTCACGTGGTAGGTCTGCCTGGTCTTGCCCTTGTCCGGATGAAGAACTTCATATGTGACGGGCCCCATCTTGCGGACAACGCTGTATGGTCCTTGCCATTTAGCCAGTAGCTTGCTCGTCGAAGTTGGCAACAGGAGTAATACCTTCTGCCCCGGCTGGAATTGTCGTAGCCTGGCGTGTTGGTCATACCATTTTTTTTGTGCTCGTTGTTTTTCCTGCAGGTTCTCTTTGGCTTGTTCTCTGTACTGCTCCAGGCGATCTCGCATCTCCAGAACATACTGTACGATGCCGCCTTTCTCCTCCATCTTGGATGCAGGTTCCTCCTCCCAGCCTTTCTTCAACAGGTCCAGGGGTCCTTGTACCTGCCATCCGTAGAGGAGCTCAAACGGTGAGAATCCCGTTGATGCTTGGGGTACCTCTCGGTAGGCAAAGAGAACAAACGGTAGCCACTTGTCCCAGTCTCGTCCTGTGTCTGCAACAAACTTCCGCAACATGTTCTTGAGGGTTTGGTTGAACCTCTCCACCAGACCGTCCGTCTGAGGGGGGTATGGAGTTGTTCGGATGGCTTTTATGCCCAACTGCTTGTTCAGCTGCCCCATCAGTCGTGATGTAAAGTTCGTACCCTGGTCTGTCAGGATCTCCTCAGGTATGCCGACTCTGGAGAAGAGTTGAACCAGGGCATGGATGATCTTGGTTGTGGTGATAGACCGGAGTGGGAAGGCCTCAGGATACCTTGTGGCATAGTCATTGACTACCAGGATGTAGCGATGTCCAGCACTGCTCTTTTCCAACGGTCCCACAATGTCCATGGCGATCCGCCTAAACGGTGCAGAAATGACAGGAAGGGGTTGCAGGGGTGCTCTGCCCCGCTGGGACACAGCACTCGTCTTTTGGCAAATAGCACATGTGTTGCAGTGCGTTTGTACATCAGTGTATAGGGTGGGCCAGTAAAAGCGTGAGCTAATGCGTGCATATGTTTTCTGTTGGCCCAGGTGGCCAGCCCATGGAACAGTGTGTGCAAGGTGCAGAACAAAAGGACGACAACAAGATGGTACAATCAGACGAGTCACATCATTCGTTCGCACATACAACACACCATTCACCACTACATATTCTTCTTTGCACAGATTCAAATTCTTTCCACACTCAGCTTTGACAAATAAGGGTTTTAAAGTTTCATCTTCCCTTTGGAGTTGTGCTATGTTCGCTGGGACCTTCCAGCCATTAACTTCAAGGCCCTCCACCGAGGCTTCAGAGGCTGGGGTACCCAGGTACTTTGCAAGCCGCCTTTGGCGCCGCGACTTTTTAGGGCCTTTAGTCCCGCCCTGCAACAGACTACCATCTAAGTCTGGCAGTGGCTGCAGACCTACCCTGGCTTGAGCTCGAGTAAGAGCGGGACATGACAAATTAACAGTGGCAGTGGCAAAAGAATGTTCAGAGTCCTTAATGGTGGGTTGCAAGAGTTCATATAACACTGGCAAGTCTCTTCCTAGAATCATATCCGCTGGTAAATTGTCCACTATGGCAACATTAAGCAAGTACATTTGTTCCTGTACCTCTACCATTATCTCAGCCCGGGGATACTGCTTTACATCCCCATGTACGCATTGAACAGAGGTAGTATCCACATAATTGACATTATTTACAAAGCATGATTTCAACATTGATAGAGAACTTCCAGTGTCCAAGAGTGCCTTTAGGGCATGTCCATCAGCAGTCACATCATATACATTCTGACCCTCCCCCACAGAGTCAAAATCACATTCCCCTTCTCTAGGCACATAACAAAAGCCTGTAAGCTTCGCTTTGCGAGCGGGACACACAGCTGCCTTGTGGCCTGGCTGCTGGCAGTAAAAGCAAAGCAAGTCTTTGGTCGTTGACTTTGATACATGGTCAGCTAGTTCAACACGACCCCTTTCAGACCCAGTGTTATGCGAACCACCCCGTACAGTACCTTTGAGTGGTTAAGTACGAAGACCGCTGCGATGAGCATTCAGGTACTGCTGTGCCAACTTTGCTGCACAGCAAAAACGTATCTACAGCACACAAAGGTTTTTCTGCTTGAGGCACCGCAGTTGCACTCTCGCTTCTGACTTGGTTAACAAGTCCTGACTTTAGGTTTGGCCTTGGCTTAACCCTAAGAGGTCTGAGCTGTTTTGGGGCCCTTGAGGTGTTTTGACATGCCCTGACATTTTTGCTTATTTCAGCTACTTAAAACATACCATTTGCCAACATATAAATTTGCTGTATTCAGCACAAACTCTGCTACAATAATATGTGAGCAAAATGGATGTACATGTTTGCATGTTATAGAAAAAAAATAATATCCGTGGTTAGTCGTTTTGGGAAAAAAAATGTCACCGCAATAAGGCCATTTAACACATACTGAATAGTTGTCCACAATACTTTTGAGTTACTATTCTTGTAGGCTAGAATTTTTACTTCAAAATGAAGTGAAAATCATTCTGACCACACTTTCAGAAAGATCAATATAACGATTTGAATTTCTTACATCAGTTTTTGGGTCAGCAGTGCTGTATGCGTGGGAGTGTTAATGCCCATGAATATTAATGTGATTTACACCTGGGAAGACTAAAGACACTCCCCCAATGTGCTAATGCCCCATCAAGGTGCAGTGAGGCAGCCTGAACTAAGAATGATTGACTGATGAATAAAAAAAGTCATTTATTCAAAATAGAAATCTTTCCTAAGAACATAAAGACTTAAAGTCATTCATATCACTTAACACATCCTTTCAAAAAAAAAACAAAAAAAAACAGACCAAGACCAAACGTCTCAGGTTACTATTGTAACCATAGTTCCCTGAGAAACAGGGAACGAGACGATGCGTCGAACGACACGGTGGGAACGCCTCTTGTGTGATTGCGTCTGAAGCATCTATGCCAACTAGTCCAATGGAAATGAGAGAATGAGCGTCACGGGCGGGTGACGTCATGAACCAGGAAAGGATAAGAGCACTTCCGCTGCTCGCCGGCATTTAGCTTCGACAGTTGCCGAAGCAAGCCGATCGCAGGGACGCAGGAAGTATGGCAGGGGGACGCATCGTCTCGTTCCCTGTTTCTCAGGGAACTATGGTTACAATAGTAACCTGAGACGTTCCCTTTATCGAAAAAGGGAACTTCGAGATGCGTCGAACGACACGGTGGGAACGAGAATACCCAACCCGCCATAATTACAAGTACCTGAGTGTCAGTCTGTTGATCTAAGCACTCAGCACCTGAGAACCTGGGGCAGCATCCAGGTCCAAACTGTAAAATCTCACGAATGTGAGCGGAGAGGACCAGCCCGCCGCATCACAAACATCTTGAAGGGATATCCCCTGCAATATGGCTTTAGAAGCCGCCATACTCCTGGTCGAGTGAGCTCGGACCACCAAAGGACAAGGCTGGCCCGAGTACTCGTATGCCAGTGAAATAGCCTCGACTATCCACTTACTGACTGTCTGTTTTGAAGCAGGAAGACCTTTCTTAGGTGATCCAAAGCAAATCAGTAATTGGTCGGACTTTCTGATTGAGGAAGTCCGCCGTACATTAGTGTCCAGTGCTCGCACTGGACACAAAAGGTGCAGTCTTTCCTGGTCCGCAGTTGCAAAAGGAGGACAGAAAGCCTGCAGCACAATAGGCCTCGGAGTCAAGGTTGGAACCTTAGGGACGTATCCCTGTTTTGGATATAGGAACGCCTTGACCATCCCCGGTGCAAATTCAAGGCAGGTGGGGGAGACCGAAAGAGCCTGAAGGTCACCAACTCTCTTTAGGGACGAAATAGCTAGCAGAAAGATAGTCTTGAAAGTAAGGAATTTTTCTGAGACCGAATCTAAGGGCTCGAATGGGGCCCTAGACAGGCCTTCTAGAACTATAGTCAAATCCCAAGCTGGCACCTTAGTGCGAGTTGCAGGCCTCAGCCTCAAAGTGCCACGAAGGAAACGTGTAATCAGGGGGTCTCGACCCAAAGATATACCTCCCACCATGGTATGGTAAGCCGCAATGGCTGCCACGTAAACTTTTAGTGTGGAAGGACATAGACCTGACACAAAGCGCTCCTGCAGGAACTCGAGAACTGTGTTGACAGAACAGTTAACTGGATCCCACTGATGTCGGTGACACCACAAGGAGAAAACTCTCCATTTAAGCGCATAAAGTTTCCTTGTAGCCGGAGCTCTGGAGCTTAGGATGGTCTCAGCAGCCTCAGCTGAAAGACCACTATCTATAAGTTGGGCCCCCTCAGAGGCCAAACCCAAAGATTCCAAATGTCTGGTCGAGGGTGAAATATTGTGCCCCCGGCCTGAGACAGAAGGTCCCTCCTGACCGGGATCTCCAATGGAGGCCCGTCTAGGAGATGGATCAGGTCCGAAAACCAGATCCGACTTGGCCAGCGTGGTGCTACTAGCAGTAGGCTTATTCCATACCGACGGACCCTCTCCAGAACTCCTGGGAGCAGAGCAACAGGGGGAAAGGCGTACAGACGTAGCCTCGGCCACGTCTGCACCATGGCGTCCAGCCCCAGGGGGGCTGGGTGCGTCAGAGAATACCAGAGAGGACAGTGCGTCGTGTTCTGAGACGCGAACAGATCCACCTCTGCCTGACCATATGCCTCCCAGATTTTCTCCACCGCCTCGGGGTGGAGTCTCCAATCCCCTGGCCTCAGCTCCTGCCTCGACAGGATGTCTGCTCCTATATTCTGGTCCCCAGGAATATACACTGCCCTCAGAGAGAGTACTTTCCCCAGAGACCACAGGAGGATCTGGTGCGCCAGTTTGCAAAGCGGACGCGAGCGCAGACCCCCCTGGCGGTTCAGATAAGAGACCACTGATGTGTTGTCTGTTCGAACGAGCACATGATGGCCTCTTAGGTCCGGAAGGAAATGTCTCAACGCATTGAAGACGGCCATCATCTCCAGGCAATTTATGTGCCACGAAAGATGATGGCTTTTCCACAGACCCTGAACCGAGCGGCCTTCCATTACCGCTCCCCAGCCGATGAGGGAAGCATCTGTCGAGATCACAACTCGATGGCAAAGAGCTCCCAACACCGGACCCTGGGTTAAGAACCAGTGTTTACTACATATAACTAAGGCACGAAAGCATCGCCGCGTGACCTTGATATGCAAGTGGGTTTCCCCTCGGGGAGAACCCTCTGGTCCTGAGCCAGCACTGTAAAGGTCTCATGTACAGCATGCCAAAAGGAATTCCGTTGGACACTGCTGCCAGTAGACCCAACAGTCTCTCGAACTGTTTACAATGCGTGACTGGTTTTGGGTTAAGAACCAGTGTTTACTACATATAACTAAGGCACGAAAGCATCGCCGCGTGACCTTGATATGCAAAGTGGGTTTCCCCTCGGGGCGAACCCTCTGGTCCTGAGCCAGCACTGTAAAGGTCTCATGTACAGCATGCCAAAAGGAATTCCGTTGGACGCTGCTGCAACAAGACCCAACAGTCTCTTGAACTGTTTTACAGTGCGTGACTGGCCTAGCCTCAGCTCTTCTGTGGCTGTTAGGATACTAAATCCCGTACCACACCAAGGAAAGTGGTTCTCAATACTGGAGAAAGCACACTCTTCTTGGTATTGAGCCTCAACCCCAACATCTGCATATGAGCGAGAACGACACCTCGGTGCCGAACCGCCAACTGCTCTGATTCCGCTAGAATCAGCCAGTCGTCGATATAATTCAGAATGCGAACGGGGTGACAAAGCTAGGCCGAAAGGAAGAACCCGATATTGGTATTCTTTGCCCCTGAAAGAAAACCATAGGAACTTCCTGTGCTGAGGGAGGATGGAGATATGGAAGTATGCATCCTTTAGATCTATCGTGACAAACCAGTCCTCGGATCTGATTTGGGTCATGATCTGTTTGAGGGTCAGCTATCTTGAACTTTAGTTTCTGAACTGACCGAATTAACAGGCGAAGATCTAAAAAGGAACGCAACCCTCCATCCTTTTTTGGAACAATAAAATAATGGCTGTAAAAACCCGACTCTCTGACGGGTGAGTACACCTGTTCTATAGCTTCTTTTGCTAACAGGGCCTTTACTTCTTGTTCCATTACCAGAGCCTGCTCGGGATGCACCACTGTGGGCAGCACCCCGCTGTAATGAGGAGGACGAGAGCCAAACTGGATTCTGTATCCTCTTTCTACAATCTGCAGGACCCAATGAGAAATATTCGGCAGAAGCTTCCACGCTGCCAAAAAATTTACTAAGGGAACCAGCCTCTCGAGGCTGGCCTCTGGTGTTACTGAGAGAGCCAAATCTGGAGCCTGAAACATAATGGCAGGAACTACCTGACCTGACTGCTCAAAAGCCCCCCTCAGAGGGCGCGAAACCAATGCTGTGCCGCAGCATAGCATCAGCGACTCGCTGGAGACCGCTGCGCCCTGAAGCACCGGAGGTGGCAGGGTTGGCAGGAGGGTCTCGTGAGGACCCCGAAATGGAACGGGCACCGTGTAATGAGGTGTACACCACTCCACTTCGGTCGGGGCTGTCCTCACAGGCCTGACGCCTAAACGTCAATACCCCTTTTTTTTTTTTTTTTTTAACCTAAGTTTTCTTCGCCTGAAGAACGGTCCTCAGATCCGGCTTAGGCTTAGACGACTTCGGTTGAGAGGGTTGCGTCTGTCTCCAGTATCTACGTGGAGGAACACGAGACGCAGCACTCTCTTTCTGTGCACATAATATGATGAACTAGACGGCTGGAGCTGCTCACGCCCAGCAGCCCCAGGGGGCTGGACACAGCGAGGGAGAAACCTTATTATATATATTTTTATATATATATATATATATATATATATATATATATATATATATATATATATATATATATATATATATATATATATATATATATATTGTATCACCTAACAACGACCGCATGGAATGCGTCGCCGAAGAGACGCGAAGGCTCAAATTTCACTATATCCAGAACCCCAGCAGATCGGCCTGATAAGCCTGGAGCATTATACTATAGTTTTCTATAAACATTCTCCAGCTGACCTGCTGCCGTATAAGCTTTACCCATAAAACCAAAGTAGCTTTGCTTAAACCTACGCGCTGCCTCGGCAAACGCGAGATCCCAGCCACAGAATCTTATTTTGCAAAGTACACTCGAAATCTAAGCGGTGCCTCGGCAAACGCGAGATCCGAGCTAGATTCTGATTACAACATTGAACCTACGCGCTGCCTCGGCAAACGCGAGATTCTTTAGTAATAGGCTTATTGAGCAAAGCAGAGGCTTTAAATGACGATGCTGGACCAGGTGAAAAACAGCATTTTTCTATTTTTTATTTCTGTTCAGCCTGGGGCATCATATCATAACCGTAATCTTTCAACCCTCTAACCTTGAATAAATCTTTAACACGAGGGCTGAAAGTAGTAATAAATACGGTTTATCCCACAATTTAAATATTCAGTGTGTAAATCAGGGAAAAGGGAAGCCTCGTGGTGGAGATAATGTGATAGATGTAAGAAAACGCTCGTCAAGTTTTTAGGAGCGTCCCTAATCTCAGCTGGCCATTAATTCTTTAATTTATTAACAGCACGGGACAAAACCTCCACCAGTTCATCATATACTGGGGAAATAGATGGCGAATCTAATTCAACAGTGTGTGTGCTTGCTTTCACTTTCAATATTCTCAAACATTTAACCTCCTCGGAGGAAGAATATGAAGGAAAAAGGGGCTCTCCTCCCCGAGCGGAAGAAACCGCAGAGCGTGCTTCCAACACCGGGGAGATAGAGCTGGATCTTCCGGGTAAGGAAGGAAAAACCCCTCCAAAAAGATCCTTCTGCGATCCCCAGGAATTGTATTCTCCGCGCTGCCTCGACAAACGCGGGTCCTGAGAATCGCGAGCCTGTCACTATCATACAGAGTAACAGGCGAGAGCAGAGCATGCTATTTCACAGAGTTGGAACTCAGCCCCCACCTTTTTTTCTTTCAAGGGCTGAGAAGTATGCTCTACCCCAAACAAATTAAACAAAACTCGTGTGTGTCCCCACCCGTTTAAATAAACGCGGGCAGGGAGGAACACACTGTTTGTACATTTGTTTCGCCATAACGTTTCCATACAATATTGCAACAGACAACAATAAATAGACAGAGACAGTTTTGACACAGATCGCTTGCTGAGGCAACAGAAGCTAAATGCCGGCGAGCAGCGGAAGTGCTCTTATTCTTTCCTGGTTCATGACGTCACCCGCCCGTGACGCTCATTCTCTCATTTCCATTGGACTAGTTGGCATAGATGCTTCAGACGCAATCACGCAAGAGGCGTTCCCACCGTGTCGTTCGACGCATCTCGAAGTTCCCTTTTTCGATAAAGGGAACTTGTTTTTTTTATATAAATATATATATATATATATATATAAAATATTGCTTATATAGTGCTTATATATATATTTATATACACTCACCGGCCACTTTATTAGGTACCCCATGCTAGTAACGGGTTGGACCCCCTTTTGCCTTCAGAACTGCCTCAATTCTTCGTGGCATAGATTCAACAAGGTGCTGGAAGCATTCCTCAGGGAGTTTGGTCCATATTGACATGATGGCATCACACAGTTGCCGCAGATTTGTCGGCTGCACATCCATGATGCGAATCTCCCGTTCCACCACATCCCAAAGATGCTCTATTGGATTGAGATCTGGTGACTGTGGAGGCCATTTGAGTACAGCGAACTCATTGTCATGTTCAAGAAACCAGTCTGAGATGATTCCAGCTTTATGAGATGGCGCATTATCCTGCTGAAAGTAGCCATCAGAAGTTGGGTACATTGTGGTCATAAAGGGATGGACATGGTCAGCAACAATACTCAGGTAGGCTGTGGCGTTGCAACGATGGTCAATTGCTACCAAGGGGCCCAAAGAGTGCCAAGAAAATATTCCCCACACCATGAACACCACCACCACCAGCCTGAACCGTTGATACAAGGCAGGATGGATCCATGCTTTCATGTTGTAGACGCCAAATTCTGACCCTACCATCCGAATGTCGCAGCAGAAATCGAGACTCATCAGACCAGGCAACGTTTTTCCAATCTTCTATTGTCCAATTTCGATGAGCTTGTGCAAATGGTAGCCTCAGTTTCCTGTTCTTAGCTGAAAGGAGTGGCACCCGGTGGGGTCTTCTGCTGCTGTAGCCCATCTGCCTCAAAGTTCGACGTACTGTGCGTTCAGAGATGCTCTTCTGCCCACCTTGGTTGTAACGGGTGGTTATTTGAGTCACTGTTGCCCTTCTATCAGCTCGAACCAGTCTGGCCATTCTCCTCTGACCTCTGGCATCAACAAGGCATTTCCGCCCACAGAACTGCCGCTCACTGGATGTTTTTTCTTTTTCGGACCATTCTCTGTAAACCCTAGAGATGGTTGTGCGTGAAAATCCCAGTAGATTAGCAGTTTCTGAAATACTTAGACCAGCCCTTCTGGCACCAACAATCATGCCACGTTCAAAGTCACTCAAATCACCTTTCTTCCCCATACTGATGCTCGGTTTGAACTGCAGGAGATTGTCTTGACCATGTCTACATGCCTAAATGCACTGAGTTGCCGCCATGTGATTGGCTGCTTAGTCAAAGTGCATTCAAAGAATCCTAAAAAACTATCACAGGTTAAAAAAAATTAAGCAGCACAACTGTAACATTGATTTTAAAAAAAATTATATCAGAATGATTTCTGAAGGCTGATGGTGACGATGTAAACACAACAAAACAAAAGCAAAAAACTGTTAGCACATTATCCAAAGTAAACTGATGGATAATTATGATTATAGATGCACAATGTATCTGTTGATGGACAGAGAAACATCTATTGATGGGTAGACCGCGTAACCGCGAGTATCTGTTTATGGCCATAGACCGCACGCATGTACTGATACACTCAATGAACGGCTGTACCTAATACAAATAAAACATCTCCAGTTAACTAGTAGAGCATTCATTTAGTCCGCTCTTAAATAAGAGATCTAGCGTTAAAATGTTTTGTTTTTGAACTCAAGCTGAGCGCTCGTGTCCGCTGCTATCAGTGTCATGGATACAGTCTCTTGTGGCGGCGCGCACGCGCGGTCTTCACTCGCTCTTAGGACGTGCCATTGCGGACACTATTCATTCCGGTGAAATCACAAAATAAAATGCACACAAACGTGTGTCCTATATACGTGTGTGTTTGATGTAGACTGTAACCACTGATGAACATATTCGGTTTTGATGAGAGAAAAAAAAGTTGCCGAGGGCGGAATCGAACTCGTAACCTCTGACACGCTTGGCAAACGATCTAACCATTAGACCACAGAAGAACTCAAACAAAACTCGCAGATCGATATATTTCACTAAATCATTATAACCTAAGCAGCTATTTAAAACTGAATGTTGTGAGGTAATATTTACTAGGCAAAATATAGTCTGAAAATGCATTTGAGCTCTATGACTAGAAAAGGAAATACAAAACACTAAACAACTTACTCCGAACTTATCCTCGGGGTCCATTCGTTCTTCAAAATGCAACCGTTCGTCATCTGAGTTTCAAATTCCACTGAGGAAAAGGTTAATTATTCCCCGCTGTCCATAATCCTCTGAAGGAGTAGCGTGCTTCCATCCCTAAAACGCGATGAACTATCAGTGAATCTCTGATGAAGAATCTTCTGTTGTTATGGCATTTATCGGGGGCGTGCCGCGTGTGCGATGCATATCGCCTATTTACCATGTCAAAAGCGCTGGGGGTGTGGCGGGCTCACCTAATTATCTATAATGAAGGGAGAGAGAAAAAACTGTAACTCTCCTTGGTTTCAAACGGATTACATAAACTGGAAATATTATTTTTTTAGTAGCTTACTTCATTTAAAAGAAGAGAATCTCAGCTTCATAAAGAGACATCCCTCGTATCTCTGTGACAAGTATTGACAGAGTTACAGTTATTTTTTCGGACGCGTTTCAGAATGGACTTCACTGACGGAGAGAAGGTAAAACGCGCATCATGTTTATTTTTCTTTATTTGACGAAAAGCACAACACTTTGTTTTTTATTGTGAGTACCCACAAAAAAAATAGAAACTAAACAGGATCTAATGATGTACAACACTTAAATGTAAGATAAAAATCAACAGAGTAATTTGAGTCTCTTTTGCACTGATAAGGAAAAAAGTGAGCTCATCACGCCCGCGTGACGGCCGACCTCAGAGGGTTAAATAGGCCAAACCCCGCCCCTTTTTTGGGCCACACCAATTTCAGGGAACATATAACAAACAGTTAATACACATACAAATACTTCAGCTATTTGATAATCCATTCCCATAAAATATCTCTCTATATAATAATAAACACATAATCCATTCACACATAATACACTTAACACAAAATGTTTCCATTCAAATACCCACAGGAACACCTATTCACACTAGAGTCTAGACAATGGTTTCGTCAGCTTCCGGTTTCGATTCGCCGGCGCGACCCGGCCACGACGTCATAAATGGCCGCCACTCGATCGTTCGGTTCGGCCGGCGAAACTTTCCCGCCGGAAGACTGACTTACGCCCACACAGACAAACAACACAGAGGCGAAACAACAAGACAGTGCAGTGTAAGTGTATGAAATGACCGGGAAGTGAATATGGAAGGGAGAGTGGAAATGGAAGAATGTCCATGTGCTATCAGCATCGCGTGTGTACCCGCTCCGATGACAGCGGGAAAGGTAGGGAGGATCGACTTGAACGAGGTCAGTATGTATGTGCGTATATATGTGTGTATGTGCCAGTGCTGCTTCCCCAGCGGTGGCAGCTAATGTGACTTTATCACACTCGCACATCAAGTGAATTATGCTTCCGTTTACCATAATTGATGTGTGCGTTGATGAATGTTTATATGTGAATAAAAGCCTAAATTAAATCTGTTCAGTGTATAAAGCAATGATATTAAATTTATGAACATATGAACTTGCAATCAGTACATTTTAAATCTCAAGATAAATTGTATTGCTACAACATTAAACAATAGGACAATAGATTGTGAGATGATATTTGCTGGAAACATAAATATGTTTCTTACTGTGACAAACTGTCTGACACCAAATTATGACTAAAGTTCATTTTAACTTATTATTACAAAATCCACTATGTACCCAATAAACTATGAGCCTGAGAGGGAGGAGTCAAAGAAACCTCCTCAAGTAGACACTAGTGTAGATCAGGTGCTCTTGCTCATTACAGTATTTACAGTCATTCTATCACAAGACTAGATCGGGGGCGAGAATAAGACCTAGATTTAGATAAGACAATTAAAATCAGATCAGAAAGATGACACACTGGATTCCAAAAATTATCATTGTTTTCATATATGTCTGGGGTAAGTGTTTTGTGATTAATTCTCTTCCAAGTTTATCTGAATGTTAATTTTATTTCTTTCCTGATGTTGTTCGTGATTTATATTTACAGGAATAGAATCACAGGATAATGTTGAGCAGAATATAAGAGTTCAAACTGCTTATGAAAGTGAAACTGTAATAATCAACTGTACATATCAAACCCAGTTCTCGCCGACACTCTTTTGGTACCAGCAAAAAGTAAACGGAGTTCCTAAATATATGCTGAACAGAGTTGGTAAAACTGGAGACGAAGACAAAGAGTTTAAGGACAGATTTAATGCACACATCAACACATCTTCAAAATCATTTCCTTTGATGATCCAGGATGTGAGTGTGTCTGACTCTGCTGTGTATTACTGTGCTCTGACAACCACTGTGACTCAAACACACTCAACACTCATACAAAAACCTTCATATAGAAATATATTGCCATCGTGCAGTAGCTACAGGGAGCCAGTAGAGGGAGATCAGTATCATTTGCTATGTGGGCGCTGCCGCTGATATGTCACACTCTTTGTCAGGAACTTATTATAAAAACCACACACTGAATGCAACCAAACTTCTCCTGTCTCTCCTATACTTTTTAATTTTCAGATGCTGTCTTTAGAAATATCATCGAACCAGGGAATGCAGATATTTTTGAGAAGGAGTGTTTAGGCTTGTAAATGTCCTGCATTTATTCCTCTTCAACTAGCCTACAGATTATCTCCACTGGTCTCATCAGTATGGAAGATCAGAACCATGAATTTCTTGTACTCAACTATAGTAATGCAAAAGAAGTTCAGATGTAGATCCCATAGACATAATATAATACATAGACGCCCTATTGGCCGCTTTGGAACGTTGCTGCGATACGTCAACGGGTCCGCCATTTTGCGGAGGGCAAGACTGCACTGTAATCAAGGGTGAGCTGCGTTTTTTTCTGGATAAAAACAAAAACTGTTTTTATATTTATCAACCGATTTCAGTGGTTTGTATGTGGTGTACAAAAAGTTCCATCTCTAGTTATTTAAAATCTCAATAGTTACACTTGTAAAATATTTGTTTTAATAAAGAATGGTCAAAGCTCAGACTTGTCATGTATCTGGCTTTTTATTCTTGGATAAGAATGATGAAGACCCCCATACTGAGATATAATTTAAGTTTTCTTATTGTGGAAAAAGCATTTTCTGTGATTGACCAGATTTGAGCAATAACAAAGATAACTGATGGATCCTTTATGCTAATACATATGTTATGGTACAACTAACATTTGTGAGAAGTAATAGTAAATAGTTTAGTCAATAACATAAACAAATAGTATACAGCAAATAAAATAGTAATGAATAGTATAATTATATAATATCATACAATAATACAATCACAAAAATATTGATAATAGCATATGGTTTATTAATAATACTATAATAATAGCAATAGAATAAGAAATATCAATTACAGAATATACACAATAAAAAATAAGTTAAATAGTGACTTATTTAATATTTAACTCTTTTTGTTAAATTTCAGTTTTATTGATCAGTAATAGCAGAAGTAGCTTCAGTCAAACATACAGCAGGATACAACGTTAAAAAAAGCCTAAATATAAAGTTATGAAACTTCACTTTGCCCTCAGCCAAAACGATTTACCAGGGAACCATTTATAGATTAATGAGACCAAAGATCGCCCGTTAGATATACACAAGACGAATAATATCTCATGTTTAATCACTAGACTAGAGGCATCCGAGCCGGCGGCAAACTTCAGACGCTCTGGCCGAGGTAAGGCTGTCCTCTGCGGGCTTAATGAGCGCCGAGCGCCCGGTGATCGCGTCGTACAACTCCGAAACCGTCAGATCAAATTTTTAAATAGGCGCTATCTTTATAAACAAACCACATATTTAAGCTTTAAACAACTACATTGTCGACTGAAAAACTATTAAAACTACATTTCGTGACACAATAACAGTAGTATTTTTTAATTTATCCTCTGAACGTTACTATTACTAATTAAATAATGACCAAATACAACCAAAAACAAACGTTCAGTCTTGCCTGTGAAAGATAATTCCTCGAAAGCTTTTTTTCAATTGTGTGTTGACTTGTACAGCCCCAAGCAGCGCACAAAACAGGCATTTTTCTCATTCCCATGAGAGGTATGGGAAAGTTGCCATCCCCAATATGGCGGCGCCGTTGACGTGCGCTCCAGCGGCCAATAGGGCGTCTATGTATTATATTATGTCTATGGTAGATCCAAGGTCAGAGATGAAGAAAAATACAAAGAAGATGCAACTGCCACTTACAGTATTATGTCACATAAATAATGGGAGCAATGAATACAATTAATTTGTGAGGCAATATGAAACATATGAGTTACATTAAAGGGGTGGTTGATTATGATTTTACTTTTTTAACTTTAGTTAGTGTGTAATGTTGCTGTTTGAGCATAAACAACATCTGCAACGTTACAATGCTCAAAGTTCATATAGCAAAGGGAGATATTTGCTTTTAAAGAAATTGTTTTTTAAGGATTATGGCTGGTAGGACTACGCAAGATTCTGTGGTGTCCTGTTATTCAGTGCAATACTTACTGAGACCACTAGGGGGAAGTAGGTATTAAGACGGATACGAAGAAAAAGAGAGGAGATGTAGAAAAGTATGAGCACGAGTTGTGAGCACGAGTTCTGTGAGTAAATAATAAAGAAACTATATAACCCGTTCATCTGCTGTGGCCTGGCTTCGTATTGATACCTAGAACACAACAAATTGGCGACGAGGCGTCCCACTATTGCTGCAAAGATGGCATCGTCTGCACCATTTCCTAACTTCTTCTTACCTGCTCCGGGCGACCCCGCGATTCCTTTCAAGACATGGGAGCGGATGTTCCAGAATTATTTACTAGTGATCGACGTTGAAGGACAGGACTGGTCGGAAGCCAGGAAAAGAGCCCTTCTGTTACATTGCCTGGGTACGGAAGGGCAGAGAATATTCTACACGTTACCAGAAACGGGCGATACAATGGTCGCTGCGATTACTGCTTTACATGCACATTTTACTCCCAAGTTGAACGTGGTTATGGAGAGACACACATTCCGGAAAAGAACTCAACAAGCTGGTGAGTCTATAATCCAGTATGTTGCTGCACTGAGAGAACTGTCATCTACGTGTGAGTTTACAAAGGCGGATGATATGATTCGTGACCAGCTGGTGGAAAGCGTTACTAATCCGCGTATCCGAGAGAGACTTTTGCTGCAGGAGAAGTTAACATTAGCGGATGCCGTTACAATTGCACAACAAGTCGAATCTGCTGGAGAACATGCTAAAGCAATAACGAGTACACAGAACTTTTCCGTACAGACTGTGAATATGCAAAGAAACTTAAAAGTATTCGGACACGGCGCTGGGGGATCTAAAAATAGAACGGCTGGCGCGCGCTCCACTGCTTCATTCACATCACCTCGGACGGTGACTTCCCGTACCTGCTTTCGCTGTGGATCGGATAAACATCTTGCAAATGCAGTGGAATGTCCAGCAGCCAAGGTAACTTGTAAAAATTGCAAGAAAAAAGGACATTTTGCTCGTGTCTGTAGAACGACGCAAACTCACACAGTGCATGAAGTAGTAATGCCTGAGTACACACTACTGTTACTACAAGATAAGGATGTAAGCTCTAAACTCCACTGTACTGTTCAAGTCGAAGCCGGTGCGGTTCAGAGATCTGTGACACTGACTGTTGATACGGGTGCTTCTGTCTCAGTTCTGCCAAAGAGCATTTATGATGATTACTTTGGGGAAGTACCTCTACAGCCACCTGCAGCATGCTTAGTCACTTATTCCCGTACTCCAATCCATGTGATCGGGTGCTTGCACGCAACCGTAATAAAAGACTGCCGCAAATGCTCTGTGAACTTCTATGTGGTGGATAAAGGAACTGCATTAATGGGCATGGATCTCATATCAGCTCTTAAACTGTGCATTAAAGGAGATACAATCCTGCCAGATCATGCTACAACCGCCACATCTTGCTCTTCAGAACCAGTATTACAGCTTTCCACTCAAGTGGACCCACCCCAAGTTGGCTGCGTTGCAGGGTTTATGCATAAAGTCAAAGTGTCAGATTCAGCCGTGCCAGTTAGACAGAAATTACGGCGCCTTCCCTTTTCTGTGAGAGAAGCTGTGTCCGCTGAGTTGGACAGATTACTTTCTGCTGGAGTTATTGAGCGAATCGATGCATCTCCATGGGTGTCCCCAATTGTGGTTACAATGAAAAAGACTGGTGGCATAAGAATGTGTGTAGATCTCAGGGAACCGAATAAGGCTGTAATAATAGACAGTTACCCCCTGCCTCACATGGAGGAATTATTGACTGCTTTAGCTGGATCTACAATCTTCTCCACAATCGATCTTGAGAGTGCATATCATCAAGTGCCTTTACATCCTGAGAGCCGTGATTTAACAGCGTTTATCACGCATGAAGGACTGTTCCGGTTTTGCAGGGTACCGTACGGTTTGGCTTCAGCACCGTCGGTATTCCAAAAGATGATGGAGTGCATACTCAAAGGTGTACCAAATGTGCAGAACTACCTCGATGACGTAATTTGCTTTGGACGCACAGTAGCGGAACATGACGTTGCGCTGAACACAGTACTGAGCCGTCTTAAGGAGGCTGGGTTACGGTTGAACGAACAAAAGTGTCAAATTAGGCAAAAGAGCCTGCGTTTTTTGGGACACTTGGTTACAGCACAAGGAGTCCAGCCAGATACTGAGCACTTACAGGCAATCGTACAAGCTCCACCTCCTAAGGATGCGCCAACCCTACGTTCGTTTCTGGGTATGCTCTCATGGTATAATAAATTTATACCCAATTATGCTACCGTAGTTGAACCCTTACGTGCATGTCTTCGACAAGAGGGACCATTTCAGTGGAGTGAGGAAACGGAGAACTGCTTTGTCACTGTGAAGCAATTGTTGGTTGCAAGTTCAGCATTAGCATTGTACAACCCTAATTTACCATCCATTATCTCTACGGATGCATCAGACTATGGTCTTGGTGCAGTGTTCACCCAGATTTACCCAGACAACACAGAGCGAACCGTCGCTTTTGCCTCCAGATCCTTAACTCAGACTGAGAGGAAGTATGCAACAGTGGAGAAAGAGGCTTTGGCATGCGTGTGGGCGGTGGAGAAGTGGAGGACCTATCTTTGGGGGCGTAAGTTTACACTACGAACTGACCATCAGGCTCTAACGACACTTCTCTGTACCAAAGGAGCAGACAGGGCGGGAATGCGCATAGCTAGGTGGGCTGCGCGCCTGTTATGCTTTAATTATGACGTGGTCTATCGTGCAGGCTCGTTGAACTGTACAGCTGATTGTCTTTCAAGATTGCCCTTGCCATCTACCACAGACATGGACTCGGACGCAGAACCTGAGCTAGTTGCCTTGCTATCAAGGTCTCTTACGCCAGTTACTCCAAAGGAGTTTGAGGCTGCTTCTATGGCCTGTACTGAGCTTTCTGCCCTGCGTGCTCAGATTGAAAAGGGTTGGCCAACTTCAGCGACAGCCCTGGATTCCCCGCTGCAATCGTACTTCAAAATGAGACATGAACTTTGCGTGACAAACAATCTAGTGTTCCGAGGTTCACGGTTGGTGGTGCCAGTGACATTGCGCAGAACCATGGTCACTTTAGCACATGAGAATCATCAGGGCATAGTAAGGACCAAGCAGCGATTGCGTGAGTTGTATTGGTTCCCAGGAATAGACGCTATGGTTCAAAGTCAGATTGCAGCATGTTCGTTGTGCCAGGAGTCAGATAGGACGGCAAAGACTACTGCTTCTCCATTACAGCCGGTGCCTCTTCCTGAGGGCCCATGGTTGAAGTTGGGTTTGGACATAGTAGGGCCTTTTGAGACAGCTGCTTATGACTGTAGATATGCTATTACGCTGACCGACTATTATTCAAAATGGCCCGAAGTGGCATTTACACCTTCCATTACGACAGCTGTAGTCATTGGATTCCTGAATTCTGTTTTCAGTAGGCATGGAAACCCTGAGTGTCTGGTAACAGATAATGGACCACAACTTGTTTCTTCAATCTTTACTGCTTTCTTGGACGAACGAAATATCGCACACACCAAAACATCCGTATACCATCCTGCGGCCAATGGGGCGGTGGAAAGATTCAATAAGGTTCTTAAGGACTGTGTGCAAATGGCCATTTTGCAAAAGCAACCGTGGAAACAAGCAGTCCTGGACTTTTTGCAAACGTATCGTTCTACTCCACATGCAATGACTGGTGTGTCACCATTTGAACTGTTGTACGGTAGGAAAATGAGAACTAAACTTACTGTGATCACATCTCACTCCAGTTCCACCCGAGACCAGGAAGTCAGACAACGAGTGTCAATTCGTCAAAACAAAATGAAGCAATACTCTGATGCGAAACGAGGGGCTCGGGTGCCTACATTTCAGGTGGGGAATAGAGTGCGTGTACGCAAGCCAACGCATGTTCCCAAAGGACATTCAAAGTTCACACAGCCAGTGGAAATAGAAAAGCAAGTGGGCCCAAGCACGTACAGATTGGCAGATGGAAGAGTGTGGCACTCTTCTCACTTGTCTTTAGTGCCAGAGGCCTTGAAGTCAACCTCAGAACAGTCTGCTGATGATGCTTCAGTTGCAAAGGTTCCGAACACTGAACAAAGCACAGAAAGACGTTCTGTTCGACAGTGCAAACCACCTTTTTGGTTGCAAGATTATGAGACTAAATAAGAGTAAACAGTGGTTTGAATTGCTGACTGTATGTAGGTATAGAGCAGATGGAGATTGAATATAGTCATGTTAATATTCGGTAATTCTGTTGGAATTAGGAATGAAGACGGGAAATTGAGAATTTAACGGATGTAATTACAGTTGTTTAATTACTGTAAAGGAATTTGATTGTAATAAGGCGAAAGTTACGCTTATTTGTTCATATTGAAATCTGGAACTGGTTGAGATAACTTGTACTACGTGAAATTGTTTTTTACGTAATGGGGGAGATGTGGTGTCCTGTTATTCAGTGCAATACTTACTGAGACCACTAGGGGGAAGTAGGTATTAAGACGGATACGAAGAAAAAGAGAGGAGATGTAGAAAAGTATGAGCACGAGTTGTGAGCACGAGTTCTGTGAGTAAATAATAAAGAAACTATATAACCCGTTCATCTGCTGTGGCCTGGCTTCGTATTGATACCTAGAACACAACAGATTCCTCCAAGGTTAGTGACATCACTAACCCTGAAATGTACATAAATCAATGACTAGATAGAAGATACACACATAACTACATAAATTCATCAACTAACCATTCGGAAACGTCGTGTTGCATTCTACATGTTGTCACTTCTTCTAGAGTCTCTCTATTATTGTTTGACTTAGGTTTGAACGTAAACATTGAAAATTTCAGTGCATGTCTGTGTGAGGTAAAAGGACACAAACTCTTGAAGCTCCGCCCCCTGTGCTGGGAGCAGCAGCTAATTTGCATTTAAAGGGACACACAAAAACGTGTGTTTTTTGCTCACCCTCAAAAAGTGACAACTTTAACATGCTATTTAAAAATATCTGTGGGGTATTTTGAGCCAAAACCTCACATACACACTCTTGGACATCAAAGACTTATTTTACAACTTGTGAAAAGGGCATAGACCCGTTTTCAGTTGGTAAACATGGTGATGTTTTTTCAGGGTCCAATTTTAATGATGTTAATATTTACTAGAATTAAAAATTCCAGAGACAGCATATTCATTTTTCATTGATTATAGCACCCAACAACACAAAAAGATGACATTTAATAATAATAACAATTTAAGCTCCTTATTATTTAGCCGAATCTGTGCTGGTTTGTATTGGCCGCCTGCAGTTTTCCCTTCGTTTTGCCATCGGCTTGAAATTCTGTTATACCACTTTAAATCCCTATAATACTGCCCTTTAGTTCACAATGGAATTTAGAATATCCATTCAAAAACGGTCACATGTAACAACTATTAAAACATCTCAAATTATCATGTATAATAAACAGTATAGTGCACGCAGGGCCAACAGGAATGCCACAGGTGTCACAGTGATTGCAGGGAACGGGATCCAAGTGCAGAAAAACGCAGAAAACAGAACAACAGTCCAAACGCAACAACAACAGACAACTGAACAAGACAAAACACAGGGCTTATATAGTCAGAGAGGAGATCAAAGAAACGAGACGCAGCTGACATGACTAATGAGATAATAATGAAGCGGTGACAGGAATACAGACACACACTGAAACATTAAGTGAACACAGTGAAAACTAATCTAGAAAAAGACATGAACAGAACTAATCAAAAAACAAACTCTAAACATGAACAGAGAAACAAAACATGACAACAGGATGGCAGAGTATAAATTCACATAGAGGAACATATAGTATACATTTATAGTTTACCGGTAATAATAATCAAATTGTAGTTATATCCACCTTTTTCCTGGTTAGCGAATTTACCCATGATTCATAGCGGGTTTGAACCGGAATCCGGTTGTCCTTTTCCGGTTCTAAGCTTTATGAACATAGAAATCATATAGAGACTAGAAGCCCTATTGGCCGCTGGAAACCGAGAAATCCGGCCGCCATCTTGAACCGGTCGTATTCCTAGTTTCATTGCGTGGCAGCAGATTAGATACCAGAGCTTTGTGGAGCATTTTCCTGTTCTAATCGCCGGACCATCGAAAATAGGGCTTTTCACAAGTAAGTCTTAATATTACCGTACTATTGGTTGTATTTTGTGAATAGAATATTACCAGATAATTGAGAAGGAGCAAGGATATTTGCTATTACTGTACTGAAATCGTTGTGAAATGCTGTTTACTGCATCAGCGGTGTTCACCCGGCATGGAGAGGTGAAGTAACTGTTAAAGTAATAATTACAAGAGCTTCTAGGTGATCAGATAAGCATTCAACTGCCCTGTTGTATAGGTTATTTGTGTTTGCGCACATGATATCAGGAAGCAATGTAACGTTACACGCATGACAGCGATGCACAAATTGAGTTACCCCTCCAACTTCTAGTTTTATTGATAACCTATATCTTATCACATGCGATTTGGCTATTGATATTACAGAAGTCCTGTGGTAAAATTACATCATTAACTTACTCCATCTACCCTTGTAAAGTTAATCCGAATAGGGCTTATAGCTGCGTCCCAATGTGCATACTATGCCCTAAATAGTAGGGTAGACTGGGTACAGTTGAGACACTTTTTGCGTTTTGATTTTTCACACAAAAATAGATACTGAAAAGAAGTGAATTTCTACATGACATGCCACATGATATTTCATTAGATTGTAGACTAAAATATTATCAATCAATAATACCCATAAGTAGTTTATATTTTCCACAATTAGCTCATAAAAATAAGGTGCTTTTTGTCTTAACTTTGTCTCAACTGTACCCATATGTGGTACAGTTGAGACAGTGCCATGGTACAGTTGAGACACCCTTTTTTAATGATGTAAAGGTAACTAAATGTTCATTGCAAATATAATAAATAGACAAATAAAGAAAAAAAAACAATTGGGCAACATGTTTATTTATTTATCCATTTAAATTCATTAATTTTATTTAAATTAGCACTTGTTAAAATATATAAAACAGGAACAATATATTTATTATATTTATTAATAATACACAGTTTAAATATCACAAATATCAAATTTTATTTTAATTTGCGTCATATGCTGGCTAATTACGACGTTAAACCTGTTATTATAACACTGAACAACTAAACAGTGTGTTTCTTAATAGAAATCTATCGGGGGTACAGTTGATACACTGTGTCTCAACCATACCACACTGGCCACCTCGCACATTTCTCTAGATTTTGCAATGATCTTGCATGACACAATACCATGAAATATGCCAGTTTTTAGAGCACAGAATAACGTTTGTGATGATACTAGTTACGTTTAACAGTTACATACGGATAATAAGCTATTCATTGTGGAGTGTGCATGGTGAAGTGAACGTCCTACCTTAGAAAAAAAACTTTTGCCGATATCTTCGGATCGGTGATGCATCCATTGTTCAAATTTCCCACGATCAAAGAGGACACTAATACGCATGTGCACAGCAAAAATCACAACTTAGGTGTCTCAACTGTACCTATGTCTCAACTGTACCCAGTCTACTATTGAAAATTACTAATGTCACATACTATTTAGGATGGATAGTATGCACATTGGGACGCAGCTTTGGTCTCGACATTTTCCCCTCCCACATCCACATCCAATAAAAAAAGTATAGGCTTATTGTTGTCCAAACTTAATAGAAATTACTGATGCAAACACGCTTTTGAAAAGCGATCTTCTCAATTTTTATTACAGGTGGCTGCATTCGGTGGATTCGCGGCTGCTGTGTGTGTGTGTGTGTGTGTGTGTGTGTGTGTGTGTGTGTGTGTGTGTGTGTGTGTGTGTGTGAGAGAGAGAGAGAGAGAGAGAGAGAGAGAGAGAGAGAGAGAGAGAGAGAGAGAGAGAGAGAGAGAGAGAGAGAGAGAGAGAGAGACTGTCTGTTCGTGTTTGTTTGTGTGTCTGTTCGTGTGTATGTGCGTGTCACATACCATAAATTGTTTCTTCAACTTATTAAAATATCTTACTTTACTGCAACTATCTGTTTCTGCTTCTTTATTATATTTATAGTGTGTGATTTATCAAATACATTATATCCTTCATCACACATATTGTGTCTGGTCACTTTATAACTTATATCAGAATATTATATTACTGTTAAGCCTACTATGGATATTAAAATACGCCGAACCATAGTCCTGTATCATAGCTACATGAATTACCTTTGCAGAAAAAAAAACCGCGTGAAAATCAGTTCAGTATTCAGTGAGATATGATTAATTTAATGCGCTGACAGCTCATTTCACCTGCCATTCAGATTACACTGAGCGGAGCGGATGACCGGTTTAAGATGGCGGCTCCAATTCTCGTCCGTGCCAATAGGCAGTAGCACTCAATAGGGCGTCTACCTATATGATGTCTATGTTTATGAAGATTGCGCCGCTTGCTCAGAACGCCGCAGTGATGTGCTGATTAGAAAATATGTGAAATAAATAAGTAGGGCTGCCCCTGCCCGTGCACGACTGAAGTTGGGTTGGAAGTTATGTATATGGGAGAGAATAGGCCTACTAAACCATAATGAGCGTTTTCGTAATATTGCCTATTCTGCATCACAACGCACGCATAAGCTTGCCACAATAAAAAAACGGCAAAAGTAATGATTATGCATTAAACATTTGAATTGTTTATTAATAACTAGTGTTTTCTGTAAGTATCGACTGCAAAGATAAATTTGATGATGCTGACTCACCATCTTCGCAGTAGTGAACGCGCCTAGAGAGAAATGCACACTTCATACGAATTAACCTACATAAGCAGAGAGCAGTTCATTTCTGCATGTTTTTAATTATTTTGTTTAAAAGTACACATTTCAAGCTTTCTATATACTTCTCATGTATGTGAGGCAAGTAGCCTAACTTATACGCTGAGTTTCGTTTATTAATAATTACGCGCTATATTTGTCATATGTCATATTTATTATTCTAGGCAATTTGTGGATAAAACATTGATACAAATGAAGATACAATTTTTACTAAACGAATTTCACTTTACAGAAAGGCTTTCTACAAAACAAAACTTAATAAGTGGTCAAAATCATGTCTGAGCCATTCCAAATGTTTTCCGATATATTGGGCATTATGATCATATCTGACTCATCTCATGCGGTTCCCTTTTCATATAATCAACATAGATTAAATAAATAAACAAATAAATAAAAAACATTATATTGTGAAACTTAAATATAAAAAGTATGTTTAGTTTTTAAAAAAAATATATTTATTATATTTATTTAAAAATATGTAGGCTATGTGTGCGTGATGTGATGGAGGGGTGCTATTTTCGAATAATAATTGAATAATACCCAGCGATCTTCGAATATTATTTTTGCTTGAAATGCCCATCCATACTGGTAACGTATTACACCTTTTTCGTTGGATGCTTCAGTTTTAGCGCAGCTAACCAAAAACGTCTACTCTCTGGCACTGAATGTAGCTGATCCGAACCGGACATAGGCATTCTCTCCTTTTAATCTTATGCTCAAAGCACCCAGTTACTAAAGTTTTTTTTTTTTTTATCTTCTTTGAATTGTAAAATCAACCAACAGCAGCACATAGATAGAGCCTGAACTCATTCTCTCACTGCTAATACCGTGCAAACCGGAAGTAGGCAACCGGAGTCGTCGTCATGGCGGCGCGCATTGTTTAGAGCAAAATAAGGTGGATAATAGAAAAATAACTATAGAAATTAAAATGTATTGAAACTTTTACAAAAACATGAGCTGAATCTCAGCCAAGACAGTTTAACATGGGCTGCTCTTCAGATTGTGAAATATTGCTTTTGAATAATCATTTTATACACAAAATTCGAATATAGTGCAATTATTAAAAAATACAAACAAATATAATATATACCGGTAATACAGAATACAGTATACAACATATGGATGAAATTAAAAGCAGCAGGAAGTTCAGTGAGGAGGAAGTTCCTGTGTGTGTTTGTGTGATCTTCAGTGTATTACAGCTCAGAGAACTGAGAGCCTCAACAGAGAACTGATCTGATCTGATTCAACATGGACAGATGCCTCATACTTATTCTCATTGTGGGAACAGGTACAATATTTATTAAATAATTCATGGAATTCTGTGCATAAATATTTAATTTGTTTTTTATTCTCAAACCCCAAAGGCTAAATTTATTTTAATTTAGTAATTTGTACTCCGGTAAAACATGATTTGAAATGGGTTTACAAAAGTATTTAGTCAATTGTGGTTTCACAAATCTTTTTTTTTTTTTTTTTGACAGGTTTGGTGACTGGAGACAACATTGAGCCAGATAAAGGGACAGAAAAAAACTCTAAAGAAACAGAAACTGTCAAACTGAGCTGCTCATATAGTTCAAATAATGAATATGTTTATCTTTACTGGTACAGACAGTATCCAAACAAAGAACCGCAATATTTATTAGGCAAAGGTGCTCGATCCTGGGTGGTGAACACACTTCTGATGATCGGTTTCAGTCGACTACATCACAAACATCCACTGAACTCACTATTAAAGCTGTACGTCTGTCAGATTCAGCTCTCTATTATTGTGCTCTGAGAGTTGGAGCCCAGTGATACAAAACATGAAACACGTCGTACAAAAACCTGAAGCTCTTTTCACTTTGAACGAATCTAGTGAAAACCACAATCACAACCTCAATCTAATGTAATAAAATATGTGGTAACAGCTGTGTGAGGTTGTTATAAAACTTCAAAGAAACAACTAAATGTTCAGGATATCACGTTTCATGAGGTTCCTTTCAGTGCACATCTTAATTTCTACTTTTTTATACATTTCAATCATTATCATTATGACTAAAGAGATTACTTTGACAAAACATTTAGTTAACATTTGGTTTACATAAACAATACTATTATTGGTTATTCTTGACCAATACATGCCAATAAATGACTGAAAAACTAACAGGACATTGTCTTGCTTGAAAAGAATTCAAATTTTTCCGCAGCAAATGCCACGTGTGTTTTCTACATTCATATGTGAACATATAAAATAAATATATACATATTTTAGTACAGTTCTAAAGTTAAAAAGGTAAACACTTTAAAAGTCAAACAGGAGCTGCCATCACTTTGTTTTTATTAATCTACAAAAACAATGTCATTTCATAAGTGGGCCACAGTATAGCATAATCATAATCTGTGATGTTGGTGGGAAATATTAATTTAAGCTCCCACTGTATGTGTGTAATGCCTGCAAACATTTGTGCACTGGAATATTTATTAGACTGTTATAAACTATGTTAATCTGGATGAGGAATTTATTTTTAATGGCTGCAGTTCTCGGCATGTAACAACTGTTAAATTAATTTTAATTTATTAAGCGCCGGTTTCAGTTACTCAGATAAGCGGACTGATATACATTGTTGCTGGATGATAGTACATAAGGAAATATTAGACTGATGCTGAATGCCACGACTAACCAATCAGAATCAAGCGTTCTGAAGCGCAGTGTTATAAGATACTGTACTGTCATTTTCAGTGAATAAAAAGTGATATAAGCTAATCAAATTCATGGATAGGTGTACATACATCCTGAGATTCATTACTATACATAGCTTAAAAAAAAAAGATGTGATAGTAGCCTACTACATATTAAATAATCTACAGTCTTCATTGGCTGATACTGTCGCACAGGCTCCTCCCAGCAGTCAGATCAAATGACTTGAATGTATTGCTGCTTCAACAGATGCAGAAAGAGGAAGAGGATCACAACATCTTTGCTTTTAGTCTATAGTTGGTCATTTCAATTGTGTAGGATGACACTCTGGAGAAGTGCCACTGTGATCATATTTTTATATATCTGGGGTGAGTAGCACTATCAAACAATGATTCTTTTCTAGTTTATATTTAAAATGAGTTTTCCTTATGTGTCTATGTGTACATTCCTTGCAGCCAATGGGAAAAATTTAATTCATATTGTTTCAATTCTATTTCAGGATGTAATTCTCAAGACAAAGTTGATCAGCATACAAAGATTCAATCTGCTGTTGAAGGTGATGATGTAACTATCAACTGTACATATCAGACTTCTTACACAAACCCGACTCTCTTCTGGTACCAGCAGAAAGTAAATGGAGTCCCCAAGTACATGCTAAATAAATTCTCTACAACCGGACAAAATGAGGATGAATTCAAGGAGAGATTTCAAGCAAATCTCAGCAAAACTTCAGTTCCTCTGACAATCCAGGATGTGAGTGTGTCTGACTCTGCTGTGTATTACTGTGCTCTGCAGCCCACAGTGACTCAAACACACTCAACACTCATACAAAAACCCCCACAGTGCAACGGCATACATTACATCATTATGCAGTTTCAATTTATATTAGAATAAATCGTTTAGCCTACGATTTCATGTTTAGAAACCTTTTTATCCATAAATATATAATTTTTATTTAAAAGTTTACATTCAGTTTATTACCTAATTTTACATTAGTTATATTTACATTTGCATTAGTCTTCCCTTACTGTTGGTTTCAATTGATTTCATATTGCTATTAAAACACTATGAAACGCCGTGAATATTAAAATCTATTTTGTGAAGGTACATGTGTGGAAAGCTATGACAGACCAGAAGAGGGCGACATACACTTAAAGGAGAACTCCGGCGCAAAATGAAATTTGGTCTAATTGACCCTTCGCTAAGCCACGCCCGAAAACCGCCACTGGCCAATCGTGGCTTAGCAACCGTAACTAGGCGCGGGAGGTCTGTCAAGCTTTCGAGCGAGGGAAACATGCCGAAGCGCTGTGCCTACGGATTGTGTAAATCTGATACCCGGTATCCTAAAAGTTTGGACGGGGGGGTGGAATTTTTTCCCTTCCCGAAACCTAGAACCCAAGAGGATAAATGCAGGGCTTGGATAAAGCAGTGTGGGAGACCCCATGGACAACTAAATGTCGACAGGATCAACAAAAACACCTACGTTTGCTCTAAGGTAAGAGCACGCTAATGTTAGCTAGCTAGCTAACCCAGCACATCATTGCTTGAAAATAATGACGGTTCTTTGTTCGTAATGCATATATTTGGACGTAAATGAAGACGATTAAAGGCAAGTCGGAGGCTCACTGACATACTTAAAAATATATTTCAGCATTTTGTTAATCGACGACCTACCTCTGAGTACCCCAATCCGATCGCGGCTCTCCCGGCGTCAGTTCTACGGAGGGAACATCAGGGGGCTTGCCGGAGATCTCCAAGGAAAAGGTTGGTATGCAAACTTAATCAGTTCATTAACAGTAGTCCCTTATGTGCTGTCATACTTGTTTACTACCGTGTAGACTTTATTTGGCCAGCGAGATCTATTACAGAACACATGCTCTCATGCTTTATACAAAGTGCATTTTATTTGTTTCTTGTAAGAAACCAATACAGGATCAAAACAATAGTGTAATACATGTTTATTCCATGGGGATATCAGTAGTTAAGTTGTTAGAAGTGTTTGCTAAAAAAAAATAACTAAACTAAACAATTTTTAAACTGATTGTTTACTGAATCATGTGTGACAGGAAGCCAGCACCTCAAACTCAGCAGGAAGCCAGCACCTCAAACTCCACTGAGGACACATTTCACAGTACATCACAACAGAGTGACTCTACTTATGGTAAGTTTAAATCACTATTTGTATCTGTTTCTAGTTACTGATTGCAAATGGGAAGGAAGTAATCAAAGAAAAACAAATCTAATTTGTCTTTCATCTCACCCCACTTTTCTACATCTAAATATATCCGCTGCAAGTGATAGTCTTCTGCGCACATTACAAATAAGTCACACCAAGGCATGCCTGTGAGTCCCAGCTGCCCTATTATTTGGTAGTAATACGCGTGGCTCTCCTTTAGCTTGTAACCACCATCTGCCTGTCTTTGGAGATAGGGACAGTCTTGGCAGCTGTTCTTTGCTGGACATTTAATTTCCAAAAGGCCAAAACTTGTACCATCTACGACCTTCCGGTCTGGGGATGTGCCGAGGTGTGGAGCGTGGGGGTTCACTACAAAGCCGCAAGGGTATATCAGATTACCTGTTACGTTCGAGTACTGCTGCGCTGCCACAGGTTCTAGCTCTACCCCTCTCCTCATTGCTTTGGTCTGCATTTTGGATGTGCCCTTGATTCTCACAGCCAAGGTGTCAAAGTCAGCTCTCCTAGAGCATATTGTCTTGAACACACTTGACGTTAGTCGGGGAGCCCGGGCAAGATGCCAGATGTGATTTGTATCTTGTTGTCTGGTCTCTCTTTCTAAAGCTAAAGACTGGGATGGTGTGGTTGTCAATTTTCTGTAGCTACACATATTTTTTTCATGCAGCACTGCACAGAAATTTGACGGCTGTGTTGGCAGAGGGAAATCCGGGAAGTCGTTTAATGGCTGGTTTGCAGATGATGGTCCTGCAGAGTCAAGGAGAGGAAGCTGTAAAACAGAGGAAAATAACATAAATTAGTAACATTCCATGTTTTCTTTCTCTTTTTTGTAATTTACAGAAGAACATGATATGGGCGACCATGGAGAGGAACTGAGAACTCTGCAGGACGCATTAGCCAATCATAAGCAGGACATCATAAATCTGAACCTTCAACTCGAGGCAAAGGATGGCCAACTCCATCATCTTCAAAAGGAACTTCAGTATGCACACACCTCAGCATTAAACCCAGAGGTTTTAAACCAAAGCCATGTGCCTGATTATTTCCACTACTGCACAGGGTTTTCTTATGAGCAATTTAACAGCTTGTGTGAATTTTTTGACATTCCAACTGACCCAAGTGCACCACAAACACACATTCCTCTCTCATACAAACGTGTCAATAATGAGATCAAACAACTTTCACTGCGTACTCAATTGTTACTGACCTTAATGAAATTAAGACAAAATTTGGACCACAAAGACCTAGCCTTCAGATTTAACATCCGTTTACAGAGTGTCAGCACACTGATCAACTCCTGGGTGGACTATATGTATTATAGTCTTGGCAAATTGTCTATTTGGCCACACAGGGATGTTATTTCTGAGAACATGCCAGCTAAATTTAAGGAAGAATTTCCAAATACTTTTGCCATCTTAGACTGCACTGAACTTAAGATTCAGAGACCAAGCTCACTAGTGTTTCAGAGTCAGACTTACTCCACCTACAAGTCTACTAACACCCTTAAGTCTCTAGTGGCCTGTGATCCACGAGGTGCAGTCATTTATGTGTCTGCCCTCTTCACCGGAGCAATTTCTGACAAAGAGATTTTCAATGAGTGCAACATCCTTGACATTTTGAAGGGGTACATTCAGTGTGGCTATCTCAATGTAGGAGATGGCTTGATGGTTGACAAAGGCTTTCTAATAGAGAAGGAAGTTGAGGAGATTGGTTTGCAACTTAACATTCCACCTTTTGCAAGAGCAAACAGACAGATGCCACATGCAGATGTTGAAATGACCAAAAGAATAGCCAAGCACAGGGTTCATGTTGAAAGAGCTATTGCTAAGATAAAAAAGTTTAAAATTGTGTCAGGCCAAATCCCGATTTCCCGGCCTATGAACATAAATCAGATATGGTATGTAGTCAGCATGCTGTCTAACTTCCAGCCACATATCATCAACGATTAAGGGTTGTCTGTGTGAAGAAGAGCTAAGTGGTCAAGGAAGATCACACTGATGTGGTGCAAAGTCCTGCACGGTCCTGTACATTACTTATTTTTTTTTAATTTCATATAAAGTACACAATAAAGAATATCTATTTTAATACTGCCTCATCTCATTCATTTACCTGATGGCTCAAACCACTTCCTAGTGGGTATCTCTCTCCTCCTACAGTTATGTCAACAGGGGGTCTGTTTACCAAGTAGCTGATGGGTGCTCCTGTCTGCCTTTTTAATAAAGCAATTTTCTCCTCAGTAACTGAGAAGGTCCTGAAAGAGAATACCCTATCAATACAAAGCTAGGGGTTTTATATGACAAAATGTTGCTGTACTTGGAAACCTGCCTCTCTAATGTTATTGTTTGTATATTATAGTATTGTCTTATTTTCATTAGGCTATTGATTGAATTGACATTATTGTTTATTATTTCTATTCTCCTTAATGTAGTCTTACCAACATTTTAAAACTGTCACTGTTCATTTTAACTATTGTGGTGTTTTTATTTCTATGTGACTTTGGACAAAAGCTTCTACCAAATCACATAACTATAACCATAAGCAAATCAACTTACCTGCTTCCTGTATACCGACAGTCGATTGGTCGTCGCATACGGTTTTCATTAGCTTTAGCGACAATTACAGATGATATTGGCACTGCCCTTATTTTGTTACCCCTTGGCTTGTGCCACTGCTGTGGTAGACTCGTGCAGGAGGACGTTGTATGTGTTGTTGATGCATCTCTGGCTCTTGCCAGGTCCAAGGCGTAGATTAGACCTACGACGTGTGAGCAGTAGCCTGGGGCACTAAAAATATAAGCGGGAAAATGTTATTATTGCAAAGTGGTCAGGCTAATGTCTTGTGTTTATGCCACAAGACGTATGAATAAGCTGTAAGATAAGTTTGATTTATAATTATTCGATTTCATTTACGTAAATTTCACTTACCCTGCTGTGCACGAACATAGCTGTTCCTCAATTTGTTCGTTTCCCAGTTGAATTGTCAGCGTATGAGGCGACTGCTGCTTACGTTGGGACCTATAGGCTTTAGCTTCAATTTTGATTAAATTATTCTCTAATCGGTTGCAAATAATTTCGTGAATATATCCCTCGAATGCATACTGCAGTCCCTTTTGTCTGGCTCTGTCAGATATTTGACCTGTTCGCCAAAAATGACTAAATATTTCCTTCGGAATGTCTGATACCGGTGCATACATACTGTAATAGACGTGCCAGGCGCGAAAGCTTGACAGGCGTAGCAACAGTAACTAAGGAGGGCGGGGCTTAGCGAAGGGTCAATTACACATTGTTACCTAGTCAACCGTTATCTGAGATTTGTTTTCATGATTATCGAATGTAAATAGTTTTATCTCTAAAAACAGTTTAGCCTATAACACTAGTATAACGCAAGTAAATAGGGCATAGAGTAATGACAAATAAAAATCGCTAGTTAATACCACTAACAAGGCTCAAAATAGCCCAACACTAACACGGTAGCATAATCAGGGTCCCTAAACCGAAGCATTGAGAACGTTGTAAGTGTACAGACAGTTTAATAAGAAGATATTTTATACATACAGTCAACTTCGCGAAAACAGACAGGATCCATCTTTGGAAAACAGTCTCGAGCAATCGAACCACGAATGCCGAGCCACCTTATCACAACAACTGGCTCGTTCACATCTCACCAGCGCACTTGGCTCGGCGTTCGTGGTTCGACTGCTCGAGACTGTTTTCCAAAGATGGCTCCTGTCTGTTTTCGTGAAGTGGACTGTATGTATAAAATATCTTTTTATTAAACTGTCTGTACACTTACAACATTCTCAATGCTTCGGTTTGTATGTAGGGACCCTGATTATGCTACCGTGGTAATGTTGGGCTATTTTGAGCCTTGTTAGTGGTATTAACTAGCGATTTTTATTTGTCATTACTCTATGCCCCATATACTAGCGTTATACTAGTGTTATAGGCTAAACTGTAAACTGAGATAAAACTATTTACATTCGATAATCATGCAAACAAATCTCAGATAACGGTTGACTAGGTAACAATGTGTAATTAGACCAAATTTCATTTTGCGCCTGAGTTCTCCTTTAACATTGTCATTTAATGTCATTTAAAGCATCCTTCTTTAAATAGTTAAATTATGAGTTTGGTTAATTTTTTTTTTTAGAATTTCATTAAATTAATCTAATCTGCAACTGTAATGAATGAGGACTAATGTAGGTGAAACTCATAGGGCTTTATTACAATAACCAACAGTAGGCTATAGGCCTACATAAAAATCCACCATATTGAACAAGAGAATCTTTATGAATAAATGAGGTTTGATTTTTTTAAATGTCTTCAGCACAGCATTATAGTATGGTTGTGGAATATTATGGATTAATATGTATATACTTCAGTGTTCATTAATGTTCTCCTCCTCTTACACTGACAGATAGGTGGAGCCTGTGAGATCTGATATAGAGCAAAGCAAACTAAACTCTCTTTCTTACAACAGTGCAGACATGACGATCCTTTGTGTTCTGCTTCTGCTAATGTTGATACAAAGTAAGAGAAATTTACTGATTTTACCTGATTTACTGAAATTGGTATAATTTATATTTACTGATTTTAGACATTTAATACTTTCTTGTTTTTTATAATGTTTGGAGTTTTAATATTGCTTGCAACTTTTTTAACTGACTTATATATGAGCATGATTGTTTCTTTGGGTAAGTTTGATAAAATAAATTTAATGGTTTCAATGGTTGTCTTTCAGGAGAGACGTTTGCACAGTCAATAACGCCACTGGAAAACAAGATGATTAAATCTGAAGGAGAAAAAGTCAGTCTATCCTGTAAATATGATGGAGCTGTAACTAACCTGCACTGGTATCGTCAGTATCTGGGATCCAAACCAGAGTTCCTTGCATACATTTATCCACATGGAGCCAAAAGTGACCCTCTTCCTCCTCGTCTTTTACCTAAAGTCGATAAAAACAACAATCTTGTGAGCCTGGAGATCTCCTCTGCTGAAGTATCAGACTCTGCGCTGTACTACTGCGCTCTGACGCCCACAGTCACAGGAAACACAGTAACACTGTACAAAAACCCTCTCAACTATATATATCCTCATAAACTGAAGTTTCAGAAAAGAGTCAGTGCATCACAAAACACTTATAATATAATACAGCAGTTCAGACAGTGGTAGTATAAGAAAGAAAATCACAAGACGGTAAGGCATCTAAACATCTAATGCAAAAAAAATAAGTAATAAAGAAATGCATCTATAAATACGTGAATTGATAAATATGAGAAAGCAAGCCAGTGAAAGTGATGTTACAGTAATACCAAAAATAAACTAAGCTAATTTGGTAACAGACCTCACAGACAGTTATGATATGCAATAATCCAATCATTATTTACTAACGCCATTTCTTTGTATCTATTCCCTCCAGATCCAAAACAGTAAAACCCATAAACGAGTAATGATGCAGATGTTAATGTGGAATTGAAATCCATGTGCAACCTGCTTTAAAGAAGTAAAAAAAAAAAAAAAAAAACAACATAAAATAACAAAGAAACCACAAAGACAAAAGGGAAGAGTAATTATTTTTAAATAGTTTAAAAATGTATATGGTTACAGCAGACAGATGTAAATCATGCAGGTCTTTTCTAATTATAAATCTGATGATGCTGATGATCTAAACAGTAGAAGCTCCTCCTATAAAGTTTTTAGGTCTAGAGATGCAAAAACAAGAAGAGGCTCAGAACTCCTCTGTATATTTTTGATGACTTTGGTTATTGGAAAGCACAACAGACATAATGACATACTGGCAAAGGGTTATCTTTCTATTCACATATTTGTGGGGTAAGTGGCATCATGAAATGTGTTTTTTTTTATGTTCATTTTTATATTCACTGTGTGTGTGTGTGTGTGTGTGTGTGTGTGTGTGTGTGTGTGTGTGTGTGTGTGTGTGTGTGTGTGTGTGTGTGTGTGTGTGTGTGTGTGTGTGTGTGTGTGTGTGAGAGATTTTTACAGTTCATTAAAACATTTTTTTAATTCTATTTTAGGCTGTGATTCTCTGGACAGTGTTGAACAGAAAACAAGAGTTCAAAATGCGTTTGCAGGTGAATCTGTAACAATCAACTGTACATATTCAACCACTGATTCATTTCCATATCTCTTCTGGTACCAGCAAGAAATAAACGGATTCCCTAAATATATGGTAAAGAAATTTCCCGGATCTGGGGAGATTGATGAACAGTTTAAAGAGAGATTTGATGCCAATCTCAAAACCTCTACAACTTCAGTTCCTCTGACAATCCAGGATGTGAGTGTGTCTGACTCTGCTGTGTATTACTGTGCTCTGAGGCCCACTGTGACTCAAACACACTCAACACTCATACAAAAACCCTGCAAATACATAAGTCCTATTATATCCTTGATTCTTCTTCGGACTAAGTCTATAATTTTAAACTATTAACTATTATATTATATTTATTATATCATAAATCAATTTACCAATTTTACATTTGACATTAACTTTATCCTACAATAAATTTAGACAGGCATTTAATGTCAAAACAATCCACAGTGATCAATATGCTGTTAAAATACATACACTGAATGTATGTGGTCATTACTATAAATCTATAATGATGAGTAGAAATAAAACTCATATTTCAGTGCACATTTCTGTCAAATAATGCACATATTTTAGTAACCAATTGGGCACCAGAAGAGGGCGATATACACTCATCAATCAGCTCTTCAAAGCAGGGTTGTTACTAAAACTAAAACAATAAAACACATTTTCTTTGCTTGAAATAAATGCTTTTTTTTATTTCAGCTAGTTGCCAAAGCAACATTTACCTTTTTAATCAGTTTAACTTGTACTAAAATAATAAAAACTGAATCTGAAATAAAAACGAATAAAAACTATACATATTGTATAGTGCTTATGTTACTGATCACACTTCATCTACTGTATGTAATAGAGTAGGGCCAGCACTGTTTTATTTGTTTTCAAAGACAGTCATATGCATACAAACAACATGTTTGATTATACTTCAACAACAACAACTACAAAAACTGAGAAGTTAGGTCATAAAAATGGTTGATCTAATAACAATATTTTATGTATTTTGGTAAAATACATATTATACTCAACTGAACTCATTATTAAAAATGCCACTCTCACATCCAGCACTTTACTATTGAACTATATATTCTCAAATAATCAATTAATGACAATTAACAATTAATACATTACACCCAGAGGCGGACAGAGTACACAGCTTCATTACTTGAGTAAAAGTACAGATAGGCCTACCCCTTGTTAAATTTTACTCAAGTACAAGTAAAAGCACTACAGTCAGATGTCTACTTAAGTAAAAGTACTGAATTACTTGTTTTTAAAAGTACTTGAGTATCAAGAGTACAAGAGTAGCTACATTTTCTAAATATTGCATTACTAATGCCACAGTTTTTAATAACTCCAAAGAGTGACTGACCATGGTCAGTTTGACTGCAGTAGATGGGAAAGATATGAATAAAAATTATGTTATTTCAGCCAGCTCACATACCTGTATTTTCTTCCTGTTTTCGGTCGAAGTCCACAGTAGTCGATTGTCGAGTTGCGTGCGCGATCCTTAGTTATGTAGTTACCCAACATGACATCATGACTTTTGCGTAAACATACACGCCACTTTCAAGTCAAGTGGCGTGTTATTTATACGCATTTTGAGCTATCCGCGTGTATGCGTGTATATCTACGCCGTTATTGTCGTGGGGCCTGGTGTTTAGAGATGAGGAGGACTCAAATGCAGTGAGGAGAAGTGAAAAGTTTATTAGAAAACTTAGTGAACAATATAATAAATTCCGTGACACAGTGAATAATAGTGAAGCCTCTCCGATCGGTGGTTCCAGTGAGAACAGCCCGAAGAGAAGCAGAGACCACCGTCAGAACAGAGAGTCCAGGAATATAAAGCAATAGACCAGGACATGAACCAGCAGGTGAACAGTCCTGCACCGATCCACAAGTCTAGGAATCCTGAACACAGATCACTGGTAAGTAGCACAGCAAACACAAACAGACCAGCAAAGCACACGCAACATAAAACAATCCACTGACAAACACTGGTAGAAACAGCTGGGGATATAAAGGGTAGAGGAAACGAGCGACAGGTGAGGAAGATCAGCTCGTGATTGTGCTAATTGCCACCGTCACGAGCTGCAGCAAATGACAGGACCAAAACAAACAACAGAGAGACCGGTGACACACCCTGACCCGTGACAGTTATGTCCGAGTGATTCCGCGTGTATGTACACGCCGTTAAAAATACGACCGAAATAAAGCCAAATTTTGATATACATTCTGGGGAGCGATATTTTTCTTACTAGGGTGGTAGGAAAAGACTCATAAATGCTATTAACCAGTGACGGGTAGGTTTAGGGACGGGGTTGGAGTAGGTCATATATTTATATATACAGTAATGTAACGTTAAGTCAACGGCGTTCATAAACACGCTGAAATGCGATTATGCGTGTTGATAGCACGCCAAAAATGGAAATACGAATTGGCGTGTCATACATACGCAGTTTCATGAGATCAGTCTGAGTTACCAATGATCGCGTGCGCGCGAACTCGACAATTGACTACTGTGGACTTCGACCGAAAACAGGAAGAAAATACAGGTATGTGAGCTGGCTGAAATAACATAATTTTTATTCATATCTTTCACATCTACTGCAGTCAGATTCACCGTGGTCAGTCACTCTTAATAACACCACTCACATGACTGTGCACTTGTAATGACAAATCAAGGATGTTAAGAGGCTAAAAGCAGGTTTAAATCTTGCCCCATTGAAGTCAACAGGGTGCGAATTTTAAAAAGAGGATAACACAGTGTAGGCAACGCCGATTTTTGTTGTTTTTGTCTGTACTGACAGCACTCCAAATGTACAAAAAAATGAGCTCAATGTTAAAATTGACCGGAGTTCTCCTTTAATAGTAATAGTAACAAAGAATAAATCACAGGTACCAAAACAAAAGGTAGACACAGATTTATTTTCTTTTGTTTTAATTGTAATTCAGAAAACTGTCAAACAAGCAATTAAACATCTCTTATGAATGAGTCTCATGTGCAATATATAGTGCAGGTACAGTACATGTCTGCCACAGGACGGCAGTGTTCACACATTCACATGGAGATACTGCGCTTTTACATCTTATATTAGAGAAGATACAGTCATACAGCACTATTTTATACATTTATATTGTACAAATTATATTGAACTGATACTTATTTGAGAGAAAACATAAACTTATAAAATGACAAATTCTTCATATTTTCATTAGTTAATATTTCCATGCTTTTGAGAGAATTAGACAGAGTAAAAAACAGCCATTAAATATTTAAGCCATTTTGCCTTAATAAATTAAGAACTTTGGTATAAAAGGTCAGTGTACAGAATAAAAATTCAATTTTGTAGTTAAAAGACAATCATAAACAGCAGGAAATTCAGCGAGGAGGAAGTTCCTGTGTGTGTTTCTGTGTGATCTTCAGTGTCTTACAGCTCAGAGAACTGAGAGCCTCAACAGAGAACTGATCTGATCTGATTCAACATGGACAGATGCCTCATACTTATTCTCATTGTGGGAACAGGTATAATATTTATTAAATAATTTATGGAAATCTGTGGATAAATATTTACTTTGTTTTTAATTCTCAAACCCCAAAGGCCAAATTTGCAAATGTTTGAAATTTGTTAAGTATTTTGTCAATTTTGCTTTCACAAATCAAAATTTAATTATTATTATTTTTTTTTTGGACAGGTTTGGTGTCTGGAGACAGCATTGAGCCAGATAAAGGGACAGAAAAAATCTCTAAAGAAACAGAAACTGTCAAGCTGAGCTGCTCATATAGTTCAAGTAGTGATTATGTTTGGCTTTACTGGTACAGACAGTATCCAAACAGAGAACCACAATATTTATTATACAAAGGTGCTCGATCCAGGAGTGCGAATGCACACACCTCTGATGCTCGATTTCAGTCGACTACATCACAAACCTCCACTGAACTCACTATTAAAGCTGTACGTCTGTCAGATTCAGCTCTCTATTATTGTGCTCTGAGAGTTGGAGCCCAGTGATACAAAACATGAAACACGTCGTACAAAAACCTGAAGCTCTTTTCACTTTGAACGAATCTAGTAAAAACCACAATCAAAACCTCAATCTAATGTAATAAAATATGTGGTAACAGCTGTGTGAGGTTGAATTAGGCCTGCTATAAAACATCAAAGAAACAACTAAATGTTCAGGATATCACGTTTCATGAGGTTCCTTTCAGTGCACATCTTAATTTCTACTTTTTTAATTACTACATTTCAATCATTATCATTATGACTAAAGAGATTACTTTGACAAAACATTTAATTAACATTTGGTTTACATAAACAATACTATTATTGGTTATTCTTAACCATTAAATGTCTCACACTGAAAAACTAACAGGACATTGTCTTGCTTGAAAATAATTCAAACTTCTCCGCACCAAATGCCACATGTGTTTTCTACATTCATATGTGAACATATAAAATAAATATATACATATTTTAGTACAGTTCTAAAGTTAAAAGGGTAAACACTTTAAAAGTCAAACAGGAGCTGCCATCACTTTGTTTTTATTAATCTACAAAAACAATGTCATTTCATAAGTTGGCAATCTGTGATGTTGGTGGTAAATATTAATTTAAGCTCCCACTGTATGTGTGTAATAACTGCAAACATTTGTGCACTGGAATATTTATTAGACTGTTATAAACTATGCTAATCTGGACGAGGAATTAATTTTTAATGGCTGCAGTTCTCGGCATGAAACTGTTAAATTAATTTTAATTTATTAAGGGCCGGTTTCAGTTACTCAGATAAGCGGACTGATATACATTGTTGCTGGATGATAGTACATAAGGAAATATTAGACTGATGCTGAATGCCACGACTAACCAATCAGAATCAAGCGTTCTGAAGCGCAGTGTAATAAGATACTGTACTGTCATTTTCAGTGAATAAAAAGTGATATAAGCTAATCAAATTCATGGATAGGTGTACATACATCCTGAGATTCATTACTATACATAGCTTAAAAAAAAAAAAGATGTGATAGTAGCCTACTACATATTACATAATCTACAGTCTTCATTGGCTGATACTGTAGCACAGGCTCCTCCCAGCAGTCAGATCAAATGACTTGAATGTATTGCTGCTTTAACAGATGCAGAAAGAGGAAGAGGATCACAACATCTTTGCATTTAGTCTATAGTTGGTCATTTCAATTGTGTATGATGACACTCTGGAGAAGTGCCACTGTGATCATATTTTTATATATCTGGGGTGAGTAGCATATCAAACAATGATTCTTTTCTAGCTTATATTTAAAATTAATTTTTCTTATGTGTCTATGTGTATATTCCTTGCAGCCAATGGGCGAAATTTATATTCATATTGCTTCAATTCTATTTCAGGATGTAATTCTCAAGACAAAGTTGATCAGCATACAAAGATTCAATCTGCTGTTGAAGGTGATGATGTAACTATCAACTGTACATATCAGACTTCTTACACAAACCCGACTCTCTTCTGGTACCAGCAGAAAGTAAATGGAGTCCCCAAGTACATGCTAAATAAATTCTCTACAACCGGACAAAATGAGGATGAATTCAAGGAGAGATTTCAAGCAAATCTCAGCAAAACTTCAGTTCCTCTGACAATCCAGGATGTGAGTGTGTCAGACTCTGCTGTGTATTACTGTGCTCTGCAGCCCACAGTGACTCAAACACACTCAACACTCATACAAAAACCCCCACAGTGCATCGGCATAAATTACATCATTATGCAATTTCAATTTATATTAGAATAAATCGCTTAGCCTACGATTTCATGTTTAGAAACCTTTTTATCCATAAATATATAATTTTTATTTAAAAGTTTACATTCAGTTTATTATCTAATTTTACATTAGTTATATTTACATTTGCATTAGTCTTCCCTTACTGTTGGTTTCAATTGATTTCATATTGCTATTAAAACACTATGAAACGCCATGAATATTAAAATCTATTTTGTGAAGGTACATGTGTGGAAAGCTATGACAGACCAGAAGAGGGCGACATACACTTAACATTGTCATTTAATGTCATTTAAAGCATCCTTCTTTAAATAGTTAAATTATGAGTTTGGTTAATTTTTTTTTATAATTTCATTAAATTAATGTAATCTGCAACTGTAATGAATGAGGACTAATGTAGGTGAAACTCATAGGGCTTTATTACAATAACCAACAGTAGGCTATAGGCCTACATACAAATCCACCATATTGAACAAGAGAATCTTTACGATTGAATGAGGTTTGATTTTTTAAAATGTCTTCAGCACAGCATTATAGTATGGTTGTGGAATATTATGGATTAATATGTATATACTTCAGTGTTCATTAATGTTCTCCTCCTCTTACACTGACAGATAGGTGGAGCCTGTGAGATCTGATATAGAGCAAAGCAAACTAAACTCTCTTTCTTCCAACAGTGCAAACATGACGATCCTCTGTGTTCTGCTTCTACTAATGTTGATACAAAGTAAGAGAAATTTACTGATTTTACCTGATTTACTGAAATTGGTATAATTTATATTTACTGATTTTAGACATTTAATGCTTTCTTGTTTTTTATAATGTTTGGAGTTTTAATATTGCTTGCAACTTTTTAACTGACTTATATATCAGCGTGATTGTTTCTTTGGGTAAGTTTGATAAAATAAATGTAATGGTTTTAATGGTTGTCTTGCAGGAGAGACGTTTGCACAGTCAATAACGCCGCTGGAAAACAAGGTGATTAAATCTGAAGGAGAAAAAGTCACTCTATCCTGTAAATATGATGGAGCTGTAACTAACCTGCACTGGTATCGTCAGTATCTGGGATCCAAACCAGAGTTCCTTGCATACATTTATCCACATGGAGCCAAAAGTGACCCTCTTCCTCGTCTTTTACCTAAAGTCGATAAAAACAACAATCTTGTGAGCCTGGAGATCTCCTCTGCTGAAGTATCAGACTCTGCGCTGTACTACTGCGCTCTGACGCCCACAGTCACAGGAAACACAGTAACACTGTACAAAAACCCTCTCAACTATATATATCCTCATAAACTGAAGTTTCAGAAAAGAGTCAGTGCATCACAAAACACTTATAATATAATACAGCAGTTCAGACAGTGGTAGTATAAGAAAGAAAAGCAGCAGACGGTAAGGCATCAAAACATCTAATGCAAAAAAATAAGTAATAAAGAAATGCTTCTATAAATACGTGATTTGATAAATATGAGAAAGCACAGCCAGTGAAAGTGATGTTACAGTAATAACAAAAATAAACTAAGCTAATTTGGTAACAGACCTCACAGACAGTTATGATATGCAATAATCCAATCATTATTTACTAACGCCATTTCTTTTGATCTATTCCCTCCAGATCCAAAACAGTAAAACCCATAAACCAGTAATGATGCAGATGTTAATGTGGAATTGAAATCCATGTGCAACCTGTTTTAAAGAAGTAAAAAAAATAAAAATAAACATAAAATAACAAAGAAACCACAAAGACAAAAGGGAAGAGTAATTATTTTTAAATACTTTAAAAATGTATATGGTTACAGCAGACAGATGTAAATCATGCAGGTCTTTTCTAATTATAAATCTGATGATGCTGATGATCTAAACAGTAGAAGCTCCTCCTATAAAGTTTTTAGGTCTAGAGATGCAAAAACAAGAAGAGGCTCAGAACTCCTCTGTATATTTTTGATGACTTTGGTTATTGGAAAGCACAACAGACATAATGGCATACTGGCAAAGGGTTATCTTTCTATTCACATATTTGTGGGGTAAGTGGCATCATGAAATATGTGTTTTTTTTAATGTTCATTTTTATATTCACTGTGTGTGTGTGTGTGTGTGTGTGTGTGTGTGTGTGTGTGTGTGTGTGTGTGTGTGTGTGTGTGTGTGTGTGTGTGTGTGTGTGTGTGTGTGTGTGTGTGTGTGTGTGTGTGTGTGTGGTGTGTGTGTGTGTGAGAGAGATTTTTACATTTCATTAAAACATTTTTTTAAATTCTATTTTAGGCTGTGATTCTCTGGACAGTGTTGAACAGAAAACAAGAGTTCAAAATGCGTTTGCAGGTGAATCTGTAACAATCAACTGTACATATTCAACCACTGATTCATTTCCATATCTCTTCTGGTACCAGCAAGAAATAAACGGATTCCCTAAATATATGCTAAAGAAATTTCCCGGATCTGGTGAGATTGACGAACAGTTTAAAGAGAGATTTGATGCCAATCTCAAAACCTCTACAACTTCAGTTCCTCTGACAATCCAGGATGTGAGTGTGTCTGACTCTGCTGTGTATTACTGTGCTCTGAGGCCCACTGTGACTCAAACACACTCAACACTCATACAAAAACCCTGCAAATACATAAGCCCTATTATATCCTTGATTCTTCTTCGGACTAAGTCTATAATTTTAAACTCTTCTACTTCATATCATAAATCGATTTAACTTTATTAATTAACTTTATACTATAATAAATTATATTTAGGCAGGCATTTAATGTCAAAACAATCCACAGTGATCAATATGCTGTTAAAATACATACACTGAATGTATGTGGTCATTCCTATAAATCTATAATGATGAGTAGAAATAAAACTCATATTTCAGTGCACATTTCTGTCAAATAATGCACATATTATACGGTAATAACCAATTGAGCACCAGAAGAGGGCGATATACACTCATTATTCAGCTCTTCAAAGCAGGGTTGTTATTATTATATCTTAAACTAAAAGTAAAACAATAAAACATATTTTCTTTACTTGAAATAAATGCTTTTTTATTTCAGCTAGTTGCCAAAGCAACATTTACCTTTTTTAATCAGTTTAACTTGTACTAAAATAATTAAAACTGAAACTGAAATAAAAACGAATAAAAACTCTACACTGTCACGATTCTATGTGTTTAATTATCTTTTGTGATCTTGTTTTCCCCTGTCTTGTGTGATTTTTGGTTTAGTCCTGTTAGTTTTCCCGCTCCTCGTTTGTGTCCAATTTTCTGCACCTGTTTTCAGTTAATTATCTTGTTTGGTTCAGTGTATTTAAGCCCTGTGTTTTCCCTGAGTGTTTGTCGATCGTCGTCAATGTATGCTTGTGTGTTAACCCTGAAGTCCTGGAGTTCTGTTCTTTTGTTCCTGTTTAGTTTTTGAAGTTTTAAGTTATAGTTAATATAAAGTTAAGTTAATAAATCTATTATATTGAAGCCCTTGTCCTCGTCTTCAGCTACCTGCACAAACCCTGACAGAACGATCGACCTTAAAAAAAAAGAAGATGGAGAGCTGGAAGCAGGCCTTCGTGGGAACCCGGATGGCCATATTTCGCGGGACCCGAGGAGGTCGTAGTAGGGGATGTGATCGAGTTCTGGTGGTCCCGAGTCCAGTTTTGCCTGAGCCCATCGCATGCCCGCCAAAGCCTGAGCCCATTGCATGCCCGTCAGAGCCTGACCCTTTTGACGACCTTCCTGAGCTTCTTCCCCCGGAAACCGTCCAGCCAGAGCCCGTCGCCTGCCCGCCAGAGCCTGAGCCCATTGCATGCCCGCCAGAGCCTGAGTCTGACCCTTATGATGACCTTCCTGAGCTTCTTCCCCCGGAGACCGTCCCGCCAGAGACCGTCCAGCCAGAGACCGTCCCGCCAGAGACCGTCCCGCCAGAGACCGTCCCGCCAGAGACCGTCCCGCCAGAGACCGTCCCGCCAGAGACCGTCCAGCCAGAGACCGTCCAGCCAGAGACCGTCCAGCCAGAGACCGTCCAGCCAGAGACCGTCCAGCCAGAGACCGTCCAGCCAGAGACCGTCGCCTGTCCGCCAGAGCATGAATCCAGTTCCGAGTCCCCTGATGTGCTGGCCCCGTCCAGTTCCGAGTCCCCTGATGTGCTGGCCCCGTCCAGTTCCGAGTCCCCTGATGTGCTGGCCCCGTCCAGTTCCGAGTCCCCTGATGTGCTGGCCCCGTCCAGTTCCGAGTCCCCTGATGTGCTGGCCCCGTCCAGTTCCGAGTCCCCTGATGTGCTGGCCCCATCCAGTTCCGAATCACATGATGTGCAAGAGCCCGTTGACCCAGCGCCAGGGCCAGAGCCCGTTGACCCAGCGCCAGAGCCAGAGCCCGTTGACCCAGAGCCAGACCCAGAGCCAGAGCCCGTTGACCCAGCGCCAGAGCCAGAGCCCGTTGACCCAGCGCCAGAGCCAGAGCCCGTTGACCCAGCGCCAGAGCCAGAGCCCGTTGACCCAGCGCCAGAGCCAGAGCCCGTTGACCCAGCGCCAGAGCCCGTTGACCCAGCGCCAGAGCCCGTTGACCCAGCGCCAGAGCCCGTTGACCCAGAGCCCGTTGACCCAGCGCCAGAGCCCGTTGACCCAGCGCCAGAGCCCATTGATTTCAAGTCAGTTCCCGATCCTGAGCCTGTCCTACCCAAGAAAATTTTTTGGGGGGGCTATACGCCTTCGCCGTGGCCGGCCAAGGACCCATGGAGGCCTGCAAAAATAACACCACCATGGCCACCTGAAGGGTCCTCACCAGCACGGCCACCTGAAGGGTCCTCACCGCCGTGGCCACCTGAAGGGTCTTCACCGCCGTGGCCACCCGAAGGGTCCTCACCGCCATGGCCACCCGAAGGGTCTTCACCACCACGGCCGCCTGAAAGGTCTTCACCGCCGTGGCCACCCGAAGGGTCTTCACCGCCGTGGCCACCTGAGCCTGTCCTACCCAAGAAAATGTTTTGGGGGGGCTATACGCCTTCGCCGTGGCCGGCCAAGGACCCATGGAGGCCTGAAAAAATAACACCACCATGGCCACCTGAAGGGTCCTCACCAGCACGGCCACCTGAAGGGTCCTCACCGCCGTGGCCACCTGAAGGGTCTTCACCGCCGTGGCCACCCGAAGGGTCCTCACCGCCATGGCCACCCGAAGGGTCTTCACCACCACGGCCGCCTGAAAGGTCTTCACCGCCGTGGCCACCCGAAGGGTCTTCACCGCCGTGGCCACCTGAAGAGCCTGCACCGCCATGGCCACCCGAAGGGTCTTCACCACCACGGCCGCCTGAAGGGTCTTCACCGCCGTGGCCACCCGAAGGGTCCTCACCGCCGTGGCCACCCGAAGGGTCCTCACCGCCATGGCCACCCGAAGGGTCTTCACCACCACGGCCGCCTGAAGGGTCTTCACCGCCGTGGCCACCCGAAGGGTCTTCACCGCTGTGGCCACCTGAACAGCCTGCTCCGCTCTGGCCACGCCCACAGCCTGCTCCGCCCTGGCCACGCCCACAGCCTACACTGTCGTGGCCACGCCCACAGCCTGCACCGTCGTGGCCACGCCCACAGCCTGCACCGTCGTGGCCACGCCCACAGCCTGCACCGTCGTGGCCACGCCCACAGCCTGCACCGTCGTGGCCACGCCCACAGCCTGCACCGCCGTGGCCACGCCCACAGCCTGCTCCGCCCTGGAGGCTTCCTGGACCTGCACCATGCCCTCGTCAGCCTCCAGGGCGCCCACCCTCCCACCCTCCCACCCCTTTGGATGTTATACGGCGCGAGGACGCGCCTTCGGGGAGGGGGGAGGTACTGTCACGATTCTATGTGTTTAATTATCTTTTGTGATCTTGTTTTCCCCTGTCTTGTGTGATTTTTGGTTTAGTCCTGTTAGTTTTCCCGCTCCTCGTTTGTGTCCAATTTTCTGCACCTGTTTTCAGTTAATTATCTTGTTTGGTTCAGTGTATTTAAGCCCTGTGTTTTCCCTGAGTGTTTGTCGATCGTCGTCAATGTATGGTTGTGTGTTAACCCTGAAGTCCTGGAGTTCTGTTCTTTTGTTCCTGTTTAGTTTTTGAAGTTTTAAGTTATAGTTAATATATAGTTAAGTTAATAAATCTATTATATTGAAGCCCTTGTCCTCGTCTTCAGCTACCTGCACAAACCCTGACATACATATTGTATAGTGCTTATGTTACTGATCACACTTCATCTACTGTATGTAATAGAGTAGGGCCAGCACTGTTTTATTTGTTTTCAAAGACAGTCATATGCATACAAACAACATGTTTGATTATACTCCAACAACAACAACAAAAAAACTGAGAAGTTAGGTTATAAAAATGGTTGATCTAATAACAACATTTGATGTATTTTGGTAAAATACATATTATACTCAACTGAACTCATTATTAAAGATGTCACTCTCATATCCAGCACTTTACTATTGAACTATTCTCAAATAATCAATTAATGGTGGGACAATACATTACACCCATTAATTGTAGGCTACATGAAAAACAGACATAAACATTAGAGATTGTTACTGGATCTTTGTTCTGTTCCTCAGGTGTGAAATGTAAAACTTATGATGAGTTTTAGAGAGGAGGGACTACACAGATCTGACACAATCTGATCACTTCAGACTGTAACAACAATTCAGCCTGAATCATCTGAAAGTGAACACAGTGCACTGCGCAATGGATATTTATTCAGTTATTCTCATGTACAGTCTGGTATGTATGTATACTTATATGTATTATATTGTTAATGATGAGTTTAATTAAAACAAAACTAATTAAAAATGTACCTTTTCCATTTTCTTTTTCAGCTGCTGTGTTTGGAAACATCACGCCGAAGAAAACAGAGCTTTTTACTGAGGAGGGTTCAAATGTTACATTATCCTGCAGTTATTCCTCTGCAGATTATCTATACTGGTACTGTCAATATCCCAGATCAGCTCCTGAATTTCTTGTGCACATCTTCGATGGTGCAAAAATCACCAAAAAGTCTGATGTAGATCCAAGACTGTCTGTTAAACTCACTAAAAGGGAACAAAGCCATGTGTATCTGGAGATCTCCTCTGCTGAAGTATCAGACTCTGCTGTGTATTACTGCGCTCTGAGGCCCACAGTCACAGGAAACACATCAGCTCTATACAAAAACACTTTACCCAGTGAGAGAGAGCAAGAATATGGCTGAAACAGTGAGTCAAACAGTCTTAAATTGACAATGACATCCATAAAACCAGCCCATTCTCACTCGTCATCTAACTGACGCCTTGGGAATCAGTTTGACCATGCTTCAATATTCGACGCTAAAGGTACCCTTTAGCGTCAGTTAGTTGACGCGATCCCAGGGCGTCATCTAACTGACGCGTTACCCTTAGCGTCAGTTAGATGACGCCCTTCTACCCAGACCTAAACCTACCCGCGTCATCTAACTGACGCGTTACCCTTAGCGTCAGTTAGATGACGCCCTGGGATCGCGTCAACTAACTGACGCTAAAGGGTACCTTTAGCGTCGAATATTGAAGCATGGTCAAAATTGTCAGTTAGATGACGCCTTGGGGTGAGAATGCGTTGCAGCAACATAAAAGTACTGTCCTTCACTTTTCATGCACCCTACTTTTTCTAAGAGATTTAATAGATTCTGACGCACAAATTAGACAGATAGACAGACAGACAGACAGACAGACAGAGAACAGCAATATTTATTATTCAAAGGTGCTCGATCCTGGTGTGGTGAACACTTGACCGTCGGTTTCAGTCGACTACATCACAAACTCACTATAGCTGTACGTATGTCAAATTCTCTGAGAGTTGGAGCCCAGTGATACAAAACATGAAACATGTTGTACAAAAATCTGAAGCTCTTTTCATTTTTAACGAATCTAGTGAAAACCACAGTAGCCTTGAATGTAATAAAATGTGTGGTAACACACACCTGTGTTGTAATAAGGCATAAATCAATGTGTATAAGGCATAAATGTGCATAAACAGTAGGTCCAGATATATTCAACGCAGTCTCATGAAAGTGCGTATGAATACCACGAATGTTATTTCTCGTGGTATTTATACGCCAAAATCAGTTTTGGCGTGCATATGCTACGCACTGAAAATCCCTTGGGTAGGATTAGGGGGAGGGGGGGATGGGGGTGCGTGCGTATTACACGCCATAAAGTGCGTATCATATGCACGCGAAAACTGCGTATCATATATACGCCAAAACTGATTATGGCGTATAAATGCCACGAGAAATAACATTCGTGGTATTCATACGCACTTTCATGAGATCGGGCTGATATATTCCACATGTTCAAACAACCCATTCTCACTCCCAAGGCGTCAACAACTGAAGCATGGTCAAGCGCCCGAGGCTTCACATAGCAGACGCCGAAGGCGCCCCTTGGCGTCACTCTAGATGACGCATTAGGAACTCCATTACTTTCAATGGGAAACCCGTGGCGGCAATAACAGACGCGAATTTTATCCGTAGGAAATAGCGCTGAAGAAGTCTCACTCCGAACACATCGCGATATTTGGCATCAGGACACGTGTGCCAGATGTTGGTAAGTAGTCCTAAATATGCTGCCCAAATAATGTTTGTTATAATGTCTTTTCTGTTTGTCGATATTAATCAGATTAGCTCTCTCATGTTCAGTCACTGCATTATATCTGTCATCTCCACGGACGCTTTGCGTTTCATTGGTTTCTAATTAAAAACACATTACTAAACTAACGTGATTAAACACTGTCTGTCACGTGACGTGCCTAGACCTTCAATCAGTTAACTTACCATGCTTTTACCACAGTATTTGCAGTTTTAATGTGTCATTTGTTGTAAATGCACAGTAACCACAACACTTACCATGCTTTTACCACAGTATTTGCAGTTTTAATGTGTCATACACAGTAACCACAACACTTGCCATGCTTTTACCACAGTATTTGCAGTTTTAATGTCATTTGTTGTAAATGCACTGTAACCACAACACTTACCATGCTTTTACCACAGTATTTACAGTTTTAATGTGTCATTTGTTGTAAATGCACAGTAACCACAACACTTACCATGCTTTTACCACAGTATTTACAGTTTTATTGTGTCATTTGTTGTAAATGCACAGTAACCACAACACTTACCATGCTTTTACCACAGTATTTACAGTTTTAATGTGTCATTTGTTGTAAATGCACAGTAACCACAACACTTACCATGCTTTTACCACAGTATTTACAGTTTAATGTGTCATTTGTTGTAAATGCACAGTAACCACAACACTTACCATGCTTTTACCACAGTATTTACAGTTTTAATGTGTCATTTGTTGTAAATGCACTGTAACCACAACACTTACCATGCTTTTACCACAGTATTTGCAGTTTTAATGTGTCATATGTTGTAAATGCACAGTAACCACAACACTTACCATGCTTTTACCACAGTATTTACAGTTTTAATGTGTCATTTGTTGTAAATGCACAGTAACCAAAACACTTACCATGCTTTTACCACAGTATTTGCAGTTTTAATGTGTCATTTGTTGTAAATGCACAGTAACCACAACACTTACCATGCTTTTACCACAGTATTTGCAGTTTTAATGTGTCATACACAGTAACCACAACACTTGCCATGCTTTTACCACAGTATTTGCAGTTTTAATGTCATTTGTTGTAAATGCACTGTAACCACAACACTTACCATGCCTTTACCACAGTATTTACAGTTTTAATGTGTCATTTGTTGTAAATGCACTGTAACCACAACACTTACCATGCTTTTACCACAGTATTTACAGTTTTAATGTGTCATTTGTTGTAAATGCACTGTAACCACAACACTTACCATGCTTTTACCACAGTATTTGCAGTTTTAATGTGTCATTTGTTGTAAATGCACAGTAACCACAACACTTACCATGCTTTTACCACAGTATTTACAGTTTTAATGTGTCATTTGTTGTAAATGCACAGTAACCACAACACTTACCATGCTTTTGATGACTGATAATTTAAAATCCACAAATTGTAAGGTTAATCTGTAATTTTTCCTTTAAATAATCCTATATATTATACATAACGATATTTTATTTTCTCTTTTTTTCAGGTGAAAAGACCAAAAGGGCCTTTCAGACTCAGTCAGCTCATTATTGTTTGAGGAGAAGTAAACAGAGGAGACGAAAAGCCGCAAAGGCAAATATTCACAATGGTATGTATGTGTTGGTTTTAACCCGTAATCATTTTTATCAACCATTTGTTGTTTCTTAAACCTTTTCTTACAAAACCCATAGCCCAATCAGTACAAACATAGTCTCTAAGTCTTAATAATTCACAAGATTTAAGAAGTTCTCAAATTCATACGATGCTCATACATATTTGTATATTCGTACATAATCCTGCGGCTTTTACTCCTACTGCTGTCATTGGCTACTGCCTCAATTCCTCTACATATTTATCGCGATATTTGCAAATCAGTTGCGCCCCTTCTTGTAAAGTTGTCAGAAAGTTTATATTAATTGCATTGTATTATTTAAAATTATTACAAATTGGACCCTGTCTGTTCATGTTCCAATGATACATGATGTCTCTCCACACCTCATGACCTTCCTCTGTTTGCAAGAGTGGAAAAGCTAATCTGACTTGTCAGATCAGTATATATATATATATATATATATATATATATATATATATATATATATATATATATATATATATATATATATATATACTGACAGATAACAGATCAGTTACACTGCTGATAACTGTTCCGTTTGCATGTAAATCGTTATTTTTAAACAAATTCATATGATTATTGCTTGCTATTAATGACATACTTTTAATCATGCCCACATATCAGTAAACTTATTTTATAAATGCATTTAACATTTAATTATCCAACCTCTTTACAGAAAAATATCCCACAGTTATGGATAAACTCACAACATCATCATCAAGTCCTGTGCTGGGCACATTGGGCAACAAGTGTCCTCCAGCATATTCGATCTGTGGCCAAGTTCTCCCCATCTTCCCATGGGACACTGACATTCTTCAGGTGTTCGTGAAACATCTGTCTCCATGTCTTCCTTGGTCTTCGCTGTCTCCTGATCCTCCTGGTGGTGTCCACTTCATTACTGTCTTTGGGCGGTGTTGTTTGGGCATGTGTAGGATGTGTACTTGATGTCTGCCTAATGCCTTTATCAAATAAGCATCAGTGCTCACCAGGAGTTTTGGTAAAGGACATATTCAGTGCCATCCATTAGTTCTAGTTATGCAGCGACTTCATGATGCAATAGTCAAATGTATATTTTGGCAAGTGTATAGCAGGTGTTTGTCCGAACAATTGAAGATACTGAGGGTGTTCAAGAAAACCTTTTGAAAACAATCAATATTTATGGAATTCTGTTTGGTGCTGAATGAGTATTACAGAAATGACACACTTGACAACTGGACATTATTCTGTGAGTTTGCTACCTTTACATTTAGATGGACCTAATGTCTTGCATTTAGCTTCATTAAACCTGTTATTACAGTGGTTACTATAGTAAATATCCACCATAACTACATCTATGGTATCATTATATCACTGCCTGGTTAAAGTAAATGCAATTTACCCGTGAATGTATTTTATAGAAGCATTTTCTTGCTGACATTTATAATCATTAAATATTTTAAGTTTTGCTTTCATTTAGTTTCATTTAATAAAAGTGAACAATAATCACAAGGATATAAAACTAAAGTTGAGAATGTAAAATGTTGTGTTTAAGTTTTTGCCTATTTGTTCTTTAAAGGGAGGAAGAAACAAATATATTTTCACATAACAAAGTTGAATCTCATTTCTTGGTTTGTAAAAAATATTATTACTTCATCATAGCGATTTTTTTTATGTTACTGTATGTGTAACTGTAATAGATTGCCTCTGTATCTGGCTATTTTTTTTATATAATTAACTGATATTGATACAGTTGTGCAGTAGTTTTGGCACTACATTTGTCTTTAAAACAGTTTGACATTAAATATTGGAATATGCTTTCAAAATTGGGTGCATTCCATTATGCTTTTGTTACATTTATTTGAATTCCAAGAGTTCAGATGGTGGAGAATGGCATAAAGAATGTAATGTAACTTAAAAGTAAGTTTTATTATTTAATTAGAAGGAATACATATTTAACAGGCCAAATATTAAAATCTATCCCTGCAACCGGAACCAGAAGATAGCTGTCATCATTTACCATAAATGGGCAAGTAAGTGTGACGCATCTGTTCAGCTGGGTTGTCATTGGCTGTGACTTTGTCGCAGAACTTGCTGTGATTGGACTATCTTTTAACCCATATAAAACGGCGCTTCATATTACAACGTATGTTTTGGTGTTATTATTACGTTAGTTATACATTAAGTTAACTATAAAATGTCTCTATGTTGTGAGAAATTTCTCCTTTACCGAGATCCCAACCCTAACCCTAAGCATTTCTGCACATTTCAATGGACTACAGCACCACGTTTCCTGTTCCATTGATAGAATGACAGAGATATGTGGGTAATGTAGTTTAAAACATTTAGCAATGAAACAATAAATGTTTAAATAAATAATATATTTAATGGACAACTGGATATCAAAATCTGTTCATTGTACAAACCTTTATGAAATATATGAGGGACAAGCTGAAATTGTATATTGTACTGTGAGCACTTTTAAAAAACCTTTATGCCAGCTTTTCATATATGTCTGAAAACTGTGCCCAACATTATTTAGTAAGCTTAGCATAAGCATTTGTCCTGCCGATTTTCTCTTTGATACACTAACCAGACTTTGAGTTACACCCATTTGAAATGTATATTTGTTTGCTCTTCCGGGGGCCGTTGCTGGGCCCCTGAGGGTGGAAGGGCAGTGCAATCTACACACATCTATTCTCTCATCATGGACAACAAACTTTGTTTAGTCACATTTAAATACCAGACTATTTTATCTTTCCCCCCTTTTCTATTCTAACATCATGCTTGTATTAGTTTTGATGGGTATTGTGAGACCATCTGATATGGAAATATTTTAAAGAAATGCTGTAATATATAACAATAATAATAACTATGTATTTGCTTTTTTTTATGTACACCAATAAATATAATGGATGAACCTGCAACAACTTGTCATTGTCCAATTTCCAGTGTTGGCAGTAAACAAAAATCAATTTATATATTTACACTTTACTATTACACAAGGATAATGCACCATTCAGTAAAACAACAAAAAAACAGTCCCAAAATTTCCTTTTCACCCCCTTTGATTGCTTCTTATATGCCTGACATCAGTAATATCTATGCTTTTATACTAAATGCAGTAGATGTACTAGAATGATCAACATGGATCATCTTCGATTATGATTGAATTGTTTGTAGTAATATAACCCTCTGCAGCCTCTTGTTATTCACACACCTTCCCTTTATGTCACTGAAAACTGGCATACTTCTCACAACATGCAAGTATGTGCAACTTTTAGTGCATTGTTGTCACAAATATCATTAACCAGATCAAAAATGTTTATGTCCTGTTTATTTTTAAATTATGAATTAAACTCATAAGAAATTAAAATTTCTCAAATAAAATATTACATGTACTGTACCAAACACCACTTTCAATACACAATATTCACCATACTTTATTACACAATACTTTATTGGAGGACACAGCATAAAGTTGATAAAGTAGCATAAAGACAAATGAGATTCAAGATAAATAAAAATGGGTCTTCAAAATTACATTAACATCACATTAATCCATTCACAGCTGCTGAAGCCACAAAATGAGGGCCAGAGAATCATATTCAGTCACCTATGATACAGAAAACAGATTTGATATTGTGTTGGAAAATAATGACTCATTATCACAGCTTTCTTGCTCTTCCCTGTACATGTCTCTATCGTGTTCATGTTCCTCTTCCTCATTTAAACAGTTTGTTCAGTTGTACCCTACAGTACAACAGATGAACAGAAGATGTGATCACTGATGTGGTGTAGCTTTTTCTCAACCAGAGGAAGAAGTCTCAACATTCCATCGTCAGACGTTCTCCAGTCCTGCTCTGAAAGTAAAACAAAAAACACAAACAATTCAAATGAAGTTGTTTAATGGGCAGTCAGGTCAGCTTATGTTGTGTGTTATAGCAGTGATGGGCTACTCTGGCCCTCAGTGTCCACTGTCCTGCAGATTTAGCTCCAAACTCAAACCCACCTGCCGATTGTCTATAACTTAAGTAAACCTGAAGACTTTGGTTAAAAATTTCAGGTGTGCTCAATTATGGTTGGAAGTAAACTCTCCGCCTCAAAAAGGAGAACGCAAAAGGGCCAAAGTTGCCTGTTGTGTTCCTTATTTAAATTTGCAAAGCAGCAGTCAGTACATTATATTATATACACATTGAAGTATTATAAAAAAAAAAAAAATATATATATATATATATATATATATATATATATATATATATATATATATATATATATATATATATATATAAAATTGCAGCACATACAGGTGAAACTCGAAAAATTAGAGTATCGTGCAAAAGTTAATTTATTTCAGTAATTCAACTTAAAAGGTGAAACTAATATATTACATAGACTCATTACATGCAAAGTGAGATATTTCAAGCCTTTATTTGTTATAATTTGGATGATTATGGCTTACAGCTTTGAAAACCCCAAAGTCAAAATTAGAATATTGTGAAAAGGTGTTCATAGCTGTAAGCCATAATTATTAAAATTATAACAAATAAAGGCTTGAAATATCTTACTTTGCATGTAATGAATGAGTCTATATAATATATTAGTTTAACCTTTTAAGTTGAATTTTCTGAAATAAATGAACTTTTGCACGATATTCTAATTTTTTGAGTTTCACCTGTAATATAAGCTAAGTACTGGAAAAAAACTGTTTTACCCATATCAACAGCAACCTGTTTTAAAAGATATTTTAGAAAGTTATGGTCTCTTTTGAGCCTTTGCCACTGATGCTTGATATCCTTCAAGACAACATACTCTTCTGTCACTTGTTTCAAGAGCTTCACTTGGTCAAAAACCAGGTGATAACCTGTACAATGTAAAATTGTCAACATCAAATGATGTACTACATATTACAGTTTCAATACAAGACATACCAATGGTCATGCGCACCTTTGTCTTTGGGCACCGGATGTTCCTTCCTCACCCGAAACAAAGGACTTATTCGATTAGCTTGCGTTGATATTAGGACTGGTCTTCCTTCTCTGCTGTAAAACAAAAAAAGTCTCTACTTACTCTATGTGCAATTACTATTCTTTTTAAAACATATAAATTAAGACAGTTATAAGTAAGTTATTTTACCATACGATTCAGGAGAGAGCATTTGATGAGTAAATACTGATTGAAATATTGTAGAAACTTTACCTGGGAAGGGCTGATCATGGCAAGATTCGCTGCGACTCGCTAGTACTGGAGCTCTTGTGAGGCTCGGCTCTTAAAAGATCTGTTGAGTTTGATGTTGTAGAGATCTTAAAAAAAGGTAATCCTGCAAGACAGAAAGGAAGGTAATTTTATTACATTACATGCAAGTAGAAAGATTATATATAACTGTAGGATTTATTTCTGTATAGAGTGTTGCATAATTAAATGTTAAATGCATTTATGTAAAAAGTTTACTGATATGTGGGCATGATTAAAAGCATGTCTTTAATAGCAAGTAATAATCATATGAATTTGTTTAAAAATAACATGATTTACATGCAAACGGGACAGTTATCAGCAGTGTAACTGATCTAATCATGACAAAATAATCGAGTATCTGATGTCATGTGACAAGTCAGATTAGCTTTTCCACTCTTGCAAACAGAGGAAGGTCATGAGGTGTGGAGAGACATCATGTATCATTGGAACATGAACAGACAGGGTCCAATTTGTAATCATTTTAAATAATACAATGCAATTAATATAAACTTTCTGACTACTTTACAAGAAGGGGCGCAACTGATTTGCAAATATCGCGATAAATATGTAGAGGAATTGAGGCAGTAGCCAATGACAGCAGTAGGAGTAAAAGCCGCAGGATTATGTAGGAATGTACAAATATGTATGAGCATCGTATGAATTTGAGAACTTCTTAAATCTTGTGAATTATTAAGACTTAGAGACTATGTTTGTACTGATTGGGCTATGGGTTTTGTAAGAAAAGGTTTAAGAAACAACAAATGGTTGATAAAAATGATTACGGGTTAAAACCAACACATACATACCATTGTGAATATTTGCCTTTGCAGCTTTTCGTCTCCTCTGTTTACTTCTCCTCAAACAATAATGAGCTGACTGAGTCTGAAAGGCCCTTTTGGTCTTTTCACCTGAAAAAAGAGAAAATAAAATATCGTTATGTATAATATATAGGATTATTTAAAGGAAAAATTACAGATTAACCTTACAATTTGTGGATTTTAAATTATCAGTCATCAAAAGCATGGTAAGTGTTGTGGTTACTGTGCATTTACAACAAATGACACATTAAAACTGCAAATACTGTGGTAAAAGCATGGTAAGTGTTGTGGTTACAGTGCATTTACAACAAATGACACATTAAAACTGTAAATACTGTGGTAAAAGCATGGTAAGTGTTGTGGTTACAGTGCATTTACAACAAATGACATTAAAACTGCAAATACTGTGGTAAAAGCATGGCAAGTGTTGTGGTTACTGTGTATGACACATTAAAACTGCAAATACTGTGGTAAAAGCATGGTAAGTGTTGTGGTTACTGTGCATTTACAACAAATGACACATTAAAACTGTAAATACTGTGGTAAAAGCATGGTAAGTGTTGTGGTTACAGTGCATTTACAACAAATGACACATTAAAACTGTAAATACTGTGGTAAAAGCATGGTAAGTGTTGTGGTTACTGTGCATTTACAACAAATGACACATTAAAACTGTAAATACTGTGGTATAAGCATGGTAAGTGTTGTGGTTACTGTGCATTTACAACAAATGACACATTAAAACTGTAAATACTCTGGTAAAAGCATGGTAAGTGTTTTGGTTACTGTGCATTTACAACAAATGACACATTAAAACTGTAAATACTGTGGTAAAAGCATGGTAAGTGTTGTGGTTACAGTGCATTTACAACAAATGACACATTAAAACTGTAAATACTGTGGTAAAAGCATGGTAAGTGTTGTGGTTACTGTGTATGACACATTAAAACTGCAAATACTGTGGTAAAAGCATGGTAAGTGTTGTAGTTACAGTGCATTTACAACAAATGACACATTAAAACTGTAAATACTGTGGTAAAAGCATGGTAAGTGTTGTGGTTACTGTGTATGACACATTAAAACTGCAAATACTGTGGTAAAAGCATGGTAAGTGTTGTGGTTACAGTGCATTTACAACAAATGACACATTAAAACTGTAAATACTGTGGTAAAAGCATGGTAAGTGTTGTGGTTACAGTGCATTTACAACAAATGACACATTAAACTGTAAATACTGTGGTAAAAGCATGGTAAGTGTTGTGGTTACTGTGCATTTACAACAAATGACACATTAAAACTGTAAATACTGTGGTAAAAGCATGGTAAGGGTTGTGGTTACTGTGTATGACACATTAAAACTGCAAATACTGTGGTAAAAGCATGGTAAGTGTTGTGGTTACTGTGCATTTACAACAAATGACACATTAAAACTGCAAATACTGTGGTAAAAGCATGGTAAGTTAACTGATTGAAGGTCTAGGCACGTCACGTGACAGACAGTGTTTAATCACGTTAGTTTAGTAATGTGTTTTTAATTAGAAACCAATGAAACGCAAAGCGTCCGTGGAGATGACAGATATAATGCAGTGACTGAACATGAGAGAGCTAATCTGATTAATATCGACAAACAGAAAAGACATTATAACAAACATTATTTGGGCAGCATATTTAGGACTACTTACCAACATCTGGCACACGTGTCCTGATGCCAAATATCGCGATGTGTTCGGAGTGAGACTTCTTCAGCGCTATTTCCTACGGATAAAATTCGCGTCTGTTATTGCCGCCACGGGTTTCCCATTGAAAGTAATGGAGTTCCTAATGCGTCATCTAGAGTGACGCCAAGGGGCGCCTTCGGCGTCTGCTATGTGAAGCCTCGGGCGCTTGACCATGCTTCAGTTGTTGACGCCTTGGGAGTGAGAATGGGTTGGTTCAAACCACTTTTTATGGCCATATAATCTGTCATGGAATAACAACGGGATCCAGTAGCAAATGCAATAAATGAGTTGATCAAAAATACGAATAAACTCAGAAAACACAGTAGAGAGATGGTCAGATGTTGCAAGAGCAGGTATGACAGGTTTTGGCTGGTGGCTCAAACTGCTGATAGGAAACTCCAGATAGAATACAAGAGATAACAGCAGGTAATTCAACTTGAACAAGACAAAACAACACTGGAACAGGAACTAAACACAGGATGGCAAGAGTAAATATGAAATAATCTGACAAAGACTGACACAAGGGTAGATAGGGAGAGATATTGAGTGTCATGTGAGGTTGGCCACAGACAGAAATCAACAACACATGCAAGGATGAACACACAGATCCATGAACCATGACATAATCTGCATTCTCTTGCAGAAACATTTGTTAAAACGCGTTCTCTATTTCTTCGAAATAAATGCAGTTTTTAAAATTCCCTAAAGGTAATATATTAACTTTGGTAACACTTTGGTAGCACGAAAAGGACAAGCGTGGGTCCTTTAATTAATAGTAATAGTAACAAAGAATAAATGACAGGTACCAAGACAAAAGGTAGACACAGATTTATTTTCTTTTGTTTTAATTGTAAGGTGTAAATTTGTGTGGCGATGTGAAAGATTTACATTAAATTCAATTAGAGATAGCCTACATTAAATCGCTATTCACTTGCCCTTTAATATGTAATTCAGAAAACTGTCAAACAAACAATAAAACATCTATTATGAGTCTCATGTGCAATATATAGTGCAGGTACAGTACATGTCTGCCACAGGACGGCAGTGTTCACACATTCACATGGAGATACTGCGCTTTCACATCTTATATTAGAGAAGATACAGTCATACAGCACTATTTTATACATTTATATTGTACAAATTATATTGAACTGATACTTATATAAGAGAAAACATAAGCTTATAAATATGACAAATTCTTCATATTCTCATTAGTTAATATTTCCATGCTTTTGATATGAGAGAATTAGACAGAGTAAAAACAGCCATTAAATATTTAAGCCATTTTGCCTTAATAAATTAAGAACTTTGGTATAACGGTCAGTGTACAAAATAGAAATTCAATTTTGTAGTTAAAAGACAATCATAAACAGCAGGAAGTTCAGCGTGGAGGAAGTTCCTGTGTGTGTTTCTGTGTGATCTTCAGTGTCTTACAGCTCAGAGAACTGAGAGCCTCAACAGAGAACTGATCTGATCTGATTCAACATGGACAGATGCCTCATACTTATTCTCATTGTGGGAACAGGTACAATATTTATTAAATAATTCATAGAATTCTGTGGATAAATATTTACTTTGTTTTTAATTCTCAAACCCCAAAGGCCAAATTTGCAAAGTATTTTGTCAATTTTGCTTTCACAAATCAAAATTTAATTATTATTATTATTATTTTTTTTGACAGGTTTGGTGACTGGAGACAACATTGAGCCAGATAAAGGGACAGAAAAAAACTCTAAAGAAACAGAAACTGTCGAGCTGAGCTGCTTATATAGTACAAGTAGTGAATATGTTCGGCTTTACTGGTACAGACAATATCCAAACAAAGAACCACAATATTTATTATTCAAAGGTGCTCGATCCTGGAGTGGTGAAGACTCCTCTGACCCTCGGTTTCAGTCGACTACATCACAAACATCCACTGAACTCACTCTTAAAGCTGTACGTCTGTCAGATTCAGCTCTCTATTATTGTGCTCTGGAGCCCAGTGATACAAAACATGAAACACGTCGTACAAAAACCTGAAGATCTTTTCACTTTGAACGAATCTAGTGAAAACCACAATCACAACCTCAATCTAATGTAATAAAATATGTGGTAACAGCTGTGTGAGGTTGAATTAGGCCTGTTATAAAACTTCAAAGAAACAACTAAATGTTCAGGATATCACGTTTCATGAGGTTCCTTTCAGTGCACATCTTAATTTCTACTTTTTTAATTACTACATTTCAATCATTATCATTATGACTAAAGAGATTACTTTGACAAAACATTTAGTTAACATTTGGTTTACATAAACAATACTATTATTGGTTATTCTTAACCATTAAATGTCTCACACTGAAAAACTAACAGGACATTGTCTTGCTTGAAAATAATTCAAACTTCTCCGCACCAAATGCCACATGTGTTTTCTACATTCATATGTGAACATATAAAATAAATATATACATATTTTAGTACAGTTCTAAAGTTAAAAAGGTAAACACTTTAAAAGTCAAACAGGAGCTGCCATCACTTTGTTTCTATTAATCTACAAAAACAATGTAATTTCAGAAGTGGGCCACAGTATAGCATAATCATAATCTGTGATGTTGGTGGGAAATATTAATTTAAGCTCCCACTGTATGTGTGTAATGCCTGCAAACAATTGTGCACTGGAATATTTATTAGACTGTTAATAAACTATGTTAATCTGGATGAGGAATTAATTTTTAATGGCTGCAGTTCTCGGCATGTAACAACTGTTAAATTAATTTTAATTTATTAAAGGGTACCTATTATGGCATTTAAAATGTTCCTAATAATGTTCTGGGAGTCCCCAACAACAATTTTACATGCATGCAATGACAAAAAACACTTTTGTTGTCTTATAATATGCATTTATTTTTACCTGATTTGCTCACCGACTCCCTAATGATTCGTTTGACGACTCATTTGTCCAAACCCCTCCTTTGTGTGACGCTAATCGGCGGTGATTGGTCAGATGACGCAGTCAGTTATATTTTGTGTTAGCCCAAAGCTTAAACATATTGATAAAGCACTGCAGTACTACAATACGCTTCACATAATTTCACATATTTCAAAAAACAAAAAAAATGACATTGGAGACCTAGAAGCTCTCTCACACACGCACGCACGCACGACACACACACACACACACACACACACACACACACACACACATAAAAGCAACAATTATTAATAGTACTTAGGTTGTGATTCGGAGGAGGAAGCTGATCCAAATAAACTTGGTATTGAACCTTCCTATATCAGCCGACTCGCGAATCCACCATGGAATTCACACTTGAAAGCATTTGTTTGTGAAGTGATCGTCATTAAAATGACGTGAACACAGCTCAAGGTGGCTATACTTGTGTGGTATAGTTGTAAATATAAACTCTAGCCACTGAGTCTTCACATGCTTGTCCCTGGGCAGTGAAAAAAAGTTTGCTTTTGATTCGCACTTCAGAACAGAGTCTCGTCGACATGTTGTCAGGTTTCTCTGGCTACGTCTACATTAATGCGGATAAATTTGAAAACGGAGTTTTCGTTTAAAAACGCTCTCCGTCCACACTAGCGTTTTCAGGCGTTTTCAGACGTTTCAGTGTGGATGAGAAACTTATAAATTCACCTTACTGCGCATGCGTGAAACCTCATAAAAGCTCACTGAGATACAGATGGAAAAATAAACAATAAAGGTATCGCGCAATTCTTTCTAACATGATAATTTTATTTAGCAAAATATCTCACCATTCACTGATGCGTCCAGGTCGCACTCAGTCACCATATGTTTGGTCTAAAACGCGACTGCTCTCCTGTATGGACGCAGGACAGCAAATGTGAGTATATTTTCTGTCATCTTTGCAGTAGGCTACTGTGATATGAAGAGTGTGGAAAGTAACATATTTTAGCAACATTGTAAAAGTGAATCGCACATAATTAACAGGCACAATACCGGTAAACATGAATATCTATTGGTACAACATGGATCACATGACTAAACTTACGTCATCGTTTTCAAATACCTCCGGCTTCATAGTCCACACTACAACGCGAAAACGGCGTTTTCAAATTTATCCACTTTGGAGAGCGTTTTCCAAAAGCTACGTTTTTGTTGACTTAAAACGCCGTTTCAGTGTGGACGGAAGGCCAAAACGGAGAAAAAAATATACGTTTTCAAATGAAAACGTATTAGTGTGGACATGGCCTCTGTCTGCTGGGCGCGCGCACTGAGTGGGCGTGTCGAATTCAAATAACTTGTACAAGTGACGTACGGAAGTTAGAGAAAATGCATCGTTTGTCTATCGATTCATATCAGCGACTCAGAGTCGACTCTTACTTTTGAGAGACAATAAATACGGTGAACTTTCATATTTAAAACTTTGCAGGATGTTTTTGTTCACTTAGATCTATGTTACACACTACATGAAAGGTAATTTTCAAAATTCCATGATAGGTACCCTTTAAGCGCCGGTTTCAGTTACTCAGATAAGCGGACTGATATACAGCGTTGCTGATGATATTACATAAGGAAATATTAGACTGATGCTGAATGCCACGACAAACCAATCAGAATCAAGCGCTCTGAAGCGCAGTGTAATACGATACTGTACTGTCATTTTCAGTGAATAAAAAGTGATATAAGCTAATCAAATTCATGGATAGGTGTACATACATCCTGAGATTCATTACTATATAGCCAAAGTCCTTTTAGGCAAGTCCTGCCACTCGGCAGCCATCTTGGCAACACCTCCGGGCAGCTATTTCTGAATAACAAGACCAGGCTCCTATCTAAATGAATGAGCAGAGAGTCAGAACTGCAGTTTCACTGGTCACCGGGACATACAAACTGCATGTATAGAAACAGCAGTAAAATATGATCAAAATCGCTGAAAAAGTTGGACGACTTTGCCCCAAAATAAGGTTTAAAACGCCTTTTCCCCCACCGGTTATACTTTTACTGTGCATGCGCAAGAGTTCACACACCAACACGCAGGTGTTACGTCCCAGGGCGTAATTATTATGTGTGCAATGTTTTGGTGTTTTTTTTCTTTCTTTGTTCTCTCTCTCTCTCTCTCTCTCTCTCATTCTCTTATGTCCAAATGGAGGCCAGCTGATACGAATTACTATATATCATCTCCTGGTTCCCACTGATTGGCTCCTGACTAGGGAAGCTCGTGGATAAAGCTGGTAAGGAAAAGCCAGTTGGGAGAGATCCTCTTTTGACTCCAGGCTACACAGACTGTCTTCTCCTGCCTCACCCCTTTGCATGTGTGTTAAGAGCAATTGTACATCTTGTCGTCAATTGCTGACATTGTTGATTGTTGTTGATCTGAGCAGACTTGGACTGCGGTTAAACCAGCTCTTAAGTTCTTTAAACCAGTTACTAGACACCTTTTTGATTTAAGTTTATTTTGGAAGCAGTAGGGAGGTGGATGCCATTTATGTTATGTCCACCTTTTTCTCCTGTGTTTGGCTAGAGAGGGAGTGAGGTAAGGTATATTTGTTATTCTTTTCTAATCTTATTTTGAAAGGTTAAGAAGGCATTCCCCCTATAGTCAGAACTTTATGTTTATTGTTTTGGCCTTGTCCCCTCCCTAAGCCTATTGATGCTTTCCGTTTTCTTTTGTACTTTGGATCAATCCAAATAAAGTCTTTTTGAGTTCTAAAAATCTGTGTGATTTGTGGAGTGAGACAGGGGAGGAGAGTTCTTGGTTGCCAACTTGTTGATAATTTCCATACTGTCTCCCTGACCCCTAGACTGGGGAGGCACGTAACACAGGTCTCTCGCTCTCTCCCTCTCTTCCGTACGTTGCGCGCGCTACACGGTTTGAAGCACACTCGCTCTAGATTCGGGGTTATTTGAACTAATTTGCGGGCATCAGGGAGCCGGTATCAATATGCGGGAGACTAGGGATGTCTGATATTAACACAACGCACACATACAGTACATTTCAAATCTTCCGCCTTTTCAAACCGTAACGTATTCTCCGCTGTCGCAAACCTCAACTGTGCGCATGCGTCAGAGGAACCAGACGATAGGCTTAAAGGTTTCCCGGCTTGACTGTTAAAAGCAGACGATTGGCTGTCAAGCGGGAGGGGCGGGACATGTGCATACAACCGCCATCTTTGGCGTTACAGGTTTTCCCCAAGGGGGTAATCAGAGAATGTCTAATAAGGGGAGAACTCAGTAGCACCTCATTGCAGTACACGAGATCCGGGGGCGGAGTCGGATCCAGATTAAGGGTTGGGGTTGGGTAGGTTTAGGGGTGGGTTTAGGGATAAGGGGTGGAGCTGGGTAGGTTTAGGGGTGGGTTTAGGGATAAGGGGTGGAGCTGGGTAGGTTTAGGTATGTAAGGTGGGAGGAGTCGGATCTAGATCCGACTCCTCCCCGTGGATTTCATGTTCTGCAGTGAGGACCATCTCGGAGAACTGGCACTGTCTGGTTACTTCCGGTTTCTGGACTGGCTGCAGTAACACGTCTCTGTCCATGCGGGGGCGCTCGCTCGCGAGTGCAGAATGAATGGGAGTCTATGGGGTTTCACCCCCAGAAATCCACTTTTCTCAGGATGTAATTTTTTGTCAAGTAATTTGAAAGTTGCATTCAAAAGGGAGGGCAAAGATAATGAAAATTGCATTTTTAAGTTCACTTATCTGTTCTAAAAATCCGTTCAAACATGTGATGACGTCACACAATAACAGAATGCTAGCGTGTTCTGGCCAACAACGGCCTAACCTGTAAGAAATCGAAAGGACATAAGTACTCGTTCATTCGATTTTTGGCCTATAATATATATTGAACTTGCGGAATCAGCAATAAAATCTACGTTTATTCAACGACAAGCAGGAGAAAGAGACACATTAAGCCGTTTAGCTCCATAGACTCCCATTCATTCTGCGCATGCTCGCGATCACCTCCAGTGGGATTCGAATGGAACTGCAACCAAAGATGATACAACGGGGCTAATAGGAAGTGCTCAGGCTTTCCGTAGATGGGCTTTGGGGTAATCCATCGACCGGAAGTTGAAGCCTTGCGGGAGGCTAAATAGGCTAACGACTGCATCATAACCACTCGACTCTCTGTCGCGCGACCGTAAAGATAGGAGGAGAAGCTCGCAGGCAATCAATGCATTAACTTAATATGGCGTACTGGCGTTACATTTTAAAATAAATACTATAAAAAATACTTAGTCCTGCTCACTCACACCAGAGAACTCTTTGCTCAAGCTCGCCGTCTCTGCAAGATTAACGTTGGCAGTTTTCACGCACAGCTAAGATATATATCTGTCAGGCGGGTTGCTCACGTCATCAAGCTTAGTTTGAGTCGGTTTGAGTCTGCGCGTCAGGAACGGAAGTGCTAAAAAAATCGCTAAAAGTGGGCTTCAACTGTCTCAACTGAGTTCCAATGAGATGGCTCTGTCCATTTCTTATACTGTCTATGATTTTCCCTATATAGTTCTATTGAGGATTGAGGAAGTGACATGTCTCATATAAATTGTCTCTGACATAGCCTATAAAAAATGATGTGATAGTAGCCTACTACATATTACATAATCTACAGTCTTCATTGGCTGATACTGTAGCACAGGCTCCTCCCAGCAGTCAGATCAAATGACTTGAATGTATTGCTGCTTTAACAGATGCAGAAAGAGGAAGAGGATCACAACATCTTTGCATTTAGTCTATAGTTGGTCATTTCAATTGTGTATGATGACACTCTGGAGAAGTGCTATTGTGATCATATTTTTATATATCTGGGGTGAGTGAGTAGCACTATCAATTAATGATTCTTTTCTAGCTTATATTTAAAATGAATTTTCCTTATGTGTCTATGTGCACATTCCTTGCAGCCAATGGGCGAAATTTTTATTCATATTGTTTCAATTCTATTTCAGGATGTAATTCTCAAGACAAAGTTGATCAGCATACAAAGATTCAATCTGCTGTTGAAGGTGATGATGTAACTATCAACTGTACATATCAGACTTCTTACACAAACCCGACTCTCTTCTGGTACCAGCAGAAAGTAAATGGAGTCCCCAAGTACATGCTAAATAAATTCTCTAAAACCGGACAAAATGAGGATGAATTCAAGGAGAGATTTCAAGCAAATCTCAGCAAAACTTCAGTTCCTCTGACAATCCAGGATGTGAGTGTGTCAGACTCTGCTGTGTATTACTGTGCTCTGAAGCCCACAGTGACTCAAACACACTCAACACTCATACAAAAACCCCCACAGTGCATCGGCATAAATTTCATCATTATGCAATTTCAATTTATATTAGAATAAATCGTTTAGCCTACGATTTCATTTTTAGAAACCTTTTTATCCATAAATATTTAATTTTTATTTAAAAGTTTACATTCAGTTTATTATCTAATTTTACATTAGTTATATTTACATTTTCATTAGTCTTCCCTTACTGTTGGTTTCAATTGATTTCATATTGTTATTAAAACACTATGTAACGCCATGAATATTAAAATCTATTTTGTGAAGGTGCATGTGTGGAAAGCTATGACAGACCAGAAGAGGGCGATATTTAACATTGTCATTTAATGATGCGTTCATCCTTCTCTAAATAGTTAAATTATGAGTTTGGTTACATTTTTTTTTAATAATATCATTAAATTAATCTAATTTGCAACTGTAATGAATGAGGACTAATCTGAAGAAGAGAATCTTTACGATTAAATGAGGTTTGATTTTTTTAAATGTCTTCAGCACAGCATTATAGTAGGGTTATGGTATATTATGGATTAATATGTATATACTTCAGTGTTCATTAATGTTCTCCTCCTCTTACACTGACAGATAGGTGGAGCCTGTGAGATCTGATATAGAGCAAAGCAAACTAAACTCTCTTTCTTCCAACAGTGCAAACATGACGATCCTTTGTGTTCTGCTTCTGCTAATGTTGATACAAAGTAAGAGGAATTTACTGATTTTACCCGATTTACTGAAATTTATATTATTTATATATTTACTGATTCTAGACCTTTAATGCTTTCTTGTTTTTTATCATTTTTGGAGTTTTAATATTGCTTGAACCTTTTTTAACTGACTTATATATGAGCATGATTGTTTCTTTGGGTAAGTTTGATAAAATAAATGTAATGGTTTTAATGGTTGTCTTGCAGGAGAGACGTTTGCACAGTCAATAACGCCGCTGGAAAACAAGGTGATTAAATCTGAAGGAGAAAAAGTCACTCTATCCTGTAAATATGATGGAGCTGTAACTAACCTGCACTGGTATCGTCAGTATCTGGGATCCAAACCAGAGTTCCTTGCATACATTTATCCACATGGAGCCAAAAGTGACCCTCTTCCTCCTCGTCTTTTACCTAAAGTCGATAAAAACAACAATCTTGTGAGCCTGGAGATCTCCTCTGCTGAAGTATCAGACTCTGCGCTGTACTACTGCGCTCTGACGCCCACAGTCACAGGAAACACAGTAACACTGTACAAAAACCCTCTCAACTATATATATCCTCATAAACTGAAGTTTCAGAAAAGAGTCAGTGCATCACAAAACACTTATAATATAATACAGCAGTTCAGACAGTGGTAGTATAAGAAAGAAAAGCAGCAGACGGTAATGCATCTATAAACATCTAATGCAAAAAAATAAGTAATAAAGAAATGCATCTATAAATACGTGAATTGATAAATATGAGAAAGCACAGCCAGTGAAAGTGATGTTACAGTAATAATAAAAAAAATAAACTAAGCTAATTTGGTAACAGACCTCACAGACAGTTATGATATGCAATAATCCAATCATTATTTACTAACGCCATTTCTTTTGATCTATTCCCTCCAGATTCAAAACAGACCATGATGCAGATGTTAATATGGAATTGAAATCCATGTGCAACCTGCTTTAAAGAAGTAAAAATAAAAATAAAAAACCCAACATAAAATAACAAAGAAACCACAAAGACAAAATGGAAGAGGAATTATTTATAATACTTTAAATATGTATATGGTTACAGCAGACAGATGTAAATCATACAAGTCTTTTCTAATTATAAATCTGATGATGCTGATGATCTAAACTGTAAGCTCCTCCTATAAAGTTTTTAGGTCTATAAAGTTTTTATGTGCCAGTGAGCAGGAAGTTCATGGGTGTCTTTATGTCCTTCAGTGTCTCATAAACAGTGCAGCAGAACCTCGAAAGCCTCAACAAAGAACTGCTGATCTTATTCAACATGGACAGGTGTTTTCTACTCATTGTAATTATGGGAACAGGTACATTCATTATTTAGCAAATGATGATGAAACAGTGGGGGTTTGAAAAATCTAACATGCAAATGTTCCAACAAACTTATTTTAGTTATTTTATTGTTTGCATTGTGTCTTGGGTTTGCAATGTTTTTGGTCAGCCTTGCTATAACCTTTTTTTATTTTTTATATTCTGCTTATTGCTCACAGGTTTGGTGTCTGGGGACAATATTGAGCCAAATAAAGAGAAAAATGTTATCACAAAAGAAACAGAAACTGTCAAGCTGAGCTGCTCATATAGTGCAAGTAGTGAATTAGTTTATCTTTACTGGTACAGACAGTATCCAAACAAAGAACCGCAGTATTTATTACGCAAAGGTGCTCGATCCTGGAGTGCTTATGAAGACACCTCTGATGATCGGTTTCAGTCGACTACATCACAAACATCCACTGAACTCACTATTAAAGCTGTACGTCTGTCAGATTCAGCTCTCTATTATTGTGCTCTGAGAGTTGGAGCCCAGTGATACAAAACATGAAACACGTCGTACAAAAACCTGAAGCTCTTTTTACTTTGAACTGCTTTAGTGAAAACCACAATCACAACCACAATATCCAGCCCGAATATAATAAAATATGCGGTAACACCTGTGTGAAGTAGATTAAGTAAGACATAAAAGAAAACCAAATAATAATAAAAAATATTGTTTCATTACTTCCCTGCATGTCTGCAGCATCAAATTCATTTGCGTTTTCAAGCTAATTCCTGTACATTACATTAACGGTATAATCATTTTAACCTTTAGAATTAAACTTTTGAGTGTGTACAGTAAATGTTGAAAATTGTATTGTTACAAAAAAAGATATTAAAAGTCCAACAGGCAAAAACTGCAACCATTTCTTCCGTTTTTGTTTCTTCTGGTTTTCTGTTTTTATTTAAATGTAATTGCAGAACCTGGCCACCCTGTGGCAGAATTGTATCCTATTATGCATGCAAGCTCCTCCTATAAGAGTTTAACCTGGGCAAACATATACGTACAGTGACATCTAAACTCAGGCTGGCTCATGTTCTTCGTAATAATATTTCACAAACTCAGGCTGGCTCATGTTCATCATCATCATATTTCACTAATATCGTCTTTGCCATTTTTATATGCTCGTAAACTATGTTAATCTGGCTGAAGAGTTTAATTCTACTGGCTGCAGTTCTAGGTAAAGTAACTGCTTTTAATTTTAAATTATTCCTTATTATCCTTGCATCAGAATACACTTGAAAACCGGTTGGTTTCTTGCTTTATTTAATATTTCCTGACAGAATGCAATACACAAGATTCTGTTAATCAGCCAACAAGAGTTCAAACAGCTTCTGAACATGTGGTTACACTTCACTCCACTTACAGTACCAGTGACCAATACCCTTATCTTTATTGGTAGTACCAACATAAAACCAGTGGATTTCCAGTTTACATGCTCCGTAAACTTTTAACTGGATCAAGCAGCAGTGAAAAATTTGAGGAAAGATTTCATGTAGATCTCAACAAATCCTCAAGCTCACTATCCAGGATGTGTGTGTGTGTCTGACTCTGCTGTTTATTACTCTGCTATGAAGCCCACCGTGACTGAAACACATAAACTGCATGAATCAAAGCTTTTAGTTCTTGTCAGGATGTTTTTAACATGATGTTTCCCTCAATATGCATATTCAATATGTGAATTTTCTTTACAACAAATAATTAACAATTAATTACTATTAATTATGGGTGAATTACTATTTTGGCATCATTGATCGTGTCTCTGAGGACAACATGTTTCATTTTACTTGGATAATAATCCAACTTTGCATTGGTAAGAAATCATTTCAGCATTATGTCAGTCAAAATAAAAACTTCTGTGAATGTATTGATTCTGAAAGTTTAAGAATTGTATAGCTTAATTATTTGACACCCTTTTCCTTTTCACAGAAACTTCTTTGGCTGATACAATACAACCATTTTCTTCAGAAAAACATGTTGTTGAGGGTAGAAATGTGACTCTCTCCTGTAACTACAGTACCACTGGTGTCACTGTTAACTCTCTCCAGTGGTATCGCCATTATCTCAGAGCAAAACCAGAGATTTTACTTCTTGTCACTGAATATTCAAGCAAATCTGACCCTGATCTTCGTCTGTATTCAAAAGCTACAAAAGAGAACAAACGTGTGGATCTGGAGATCTCCTCTGCTGAAGTGTCAGACTCTGCTGTGTATTACTGTGCTCTGGAGCCCACAGTGACAGGAAACACAAGAACACTGTACAAAAAACAGATACATAGTATTGCATCTACAGTACATTAAACATTTGGATCCCTGGATTTTCAGTCAGAGATAAATTTTGCTAAAAAAGTAAATGCAAATCTTGACCTTTATTTTAATTGATTTCTATTAAAGTGATTACATGAAAGATGCTACTCTGTCTTTTTGACATTATATGAAGCAACAGTGTGACAGTGATAAACTGATTTTTAGATGCACTCTCTTTTCCCCAGGAGGTGAGGAAGGAGGAGCTTAATGTATCTGAGTGTGTTTTACTGAACCTGACAGAGACGATCATTCAAGCTGAAACTGTAAGCAAACACACAATGATACTTCATTCAGTTATTCTGCTCTCTGCTTTAGTATGTAAGTACCATCATTTCAATGCTGTCCTTAATTATCACAATGAAGTATGTCTAATTAATTATATGGTCTTATTTGTGGCCTTAATATATAAAAGTACACTATATTATATAACCACTAATACACTAATATATACTAATAGTGCACTATAAGTGAATTACACTGTAAAAAAAAATCCCGTAAAAAAACGGCAAATCTCTGGCAGCAAAGTTTCCAGACGGTTTCCGTTAAATTACAGCAAATAACCATTTCTCAAAATTACATGCAAAAACCGTAAAAATACAGAATTTACTTTACAGTCAAAATTGATTAAATTACAGTATATTACCGTTTATAATGGCTTATTAAACCGTGGAAAAACGGAAAAAGGATGTAGAATTACATTAAAAAGACAATCAAAAATTACAGTATATTACTGTTGATAATGGCTTATTAAACCGTGGAAAAACAGATAAATTATGTCAAATTACACTAAAAAAACAGATAAATTATGTCAAATTACACTAAAAAACAGTCAAAATTGATTAAATTACAGTATATTACTGTTAATAATGGCTTATTAAACCGTGGAAAAAATGACAAATGATGTCAAATTACATTAAAAAGACATTTAACTTTCAGGTTAAAGTGTAAATTTAGGGTTTTATAAAGTTATTTTATTATAATCATGTTTATCTACCGTAATCTTCTTTTAATATATAGTTTTTCTGTGTAAAATAACAATGAAATTATGTATAAAAATGCAATAAATACATCAATTCAAATACAAATGTTTGTATATTTACAGTTTTAATTTTTACAGATCCAATTTCACAATTTTGACCAATCTCTAATTAAGTAATAATAGCAAGTTTACAGTCAATGTCTGTAAAATTAACTAAATGTATAACTACAGAATACCTTCACATTTACAGTATTAGTAATTGAACAAACACTAAACGTCAAGATAAGTGATAGATAGGAAATACAAGCTTAGTATATAAATTTAGAACATGTAAAAATATCCACATTAAAAGGAAATTGTTGTATACCTTTATACTCTAATACAATATATTTTTTAAACATTTACAATTACATGTTCTCCAAAGTGACTTACCAATTACGATAACAATAGAAGCAAAAAGTGCAGTGACAAGTCCCAGTTAGTCTAGCACAGTACACATAGCAAGTTGTTTTTTTTTCCCAAAGATTTTGTATTATTGGGTCAAGTGTTTACGAAAAAGATGCATCTTTAGCAGTTTCTTGAAAATGTGCTGGGCAGGTCATTTCACCAGCAGGCAACAGTCCAGGTAAAGGTCAGTGAAAGTGATTTTGTGTCTCTTTGAGATGATGGCACCACAAGGCGCCGTTCACTTGCAGAACACAAGGTTCTGGAGGACACATAGATCTGAAGAAGTGAGGTTAGGTATAGGGCTACCTTCAAAGACCACTCTTGCTGCAGCATCTGGATCAGTTGCAGAGGTTTGACTGATGCTGGAAGAGTTGTCAAGAGAGCATTACAATAGTCCAGTCTGGATAGAACAAGATCTTAGACCAGGAGTTGTTCAGCTCCGATAGTATAATGATGTATTAGGCAAATCGGCAGGATTACACAGCAAGTATGGTTTGGCTGAAACCATAAGCAGTTCTGTCTTGGCAAGGTTGAGGTGAAGGTCATTCATCCAGCAAGAATGTTCCATCAGGTAGGCTGAGATGCGACCAGCAACCGTCAGATCACCTGACTGGAATGAAAGGTAGAGATATGTGTCATTAAGATAGCAGTGATAGGAAAAGCCATGTTTCTAAACGACAGAGCCTTGTTAGAAAAAAAAAAGTGTGGAATCTAACACAATCATGGTCTTACTGTAGCCAAACCAAACCTTGTGCACACTTTTAGTGCAATCATACGGAATCAGAAGACTTGGTCATTACGATTTTAATTATTTTATGTTATTTTATGTTTATTTTAGTTAATTATTCATTCCCATACCTTGTTTGCCATGATCATCTGCTTTCCACATGACCTGAAATCACAAAAAAAGTAAAAATCAGTATTACATTTAACTGTTACACATGTTCAATATGTTCCATTGAGACAATGCAAAACCTCAACTGACCATGATCTGGAAGCTGAACAGGAAAGGCTAACAGTTATGTTTTGAACTGCCATGTGATTTTAGCTAACGTTACATTTATAGAAAGTAAAAACTAATATGATTTAACATTACTGTGACCTAGCTGCATCAGTTACACATAGCGGTTCATCATGCTATATTCATATTCTAGTTTTTGCTGTATCTTTATCAACAAGTATGCTAGGCCTAACGTTACAGAACTGAATTCGATTTCTTAACGGTCTTGATGCTAGTACGAACGTAAAGTTAACGTTAGATGTTTAAAAAAAATAAATAAAAAAAAAACACAGGAGGCCTGTTTTTAGTAAAACTGTGATTATTAAAATGGTAATAAATCCACCAAAAAACGTGGTTACTACAATTTTACTATAATAAAATCAAGGATGTTTTCTAAGAGTTTTCAGCTTCCAGACAGTGTTTCAAAATGTCCCGCCGTTTAAGATTGATTGACTAATCATAACTTTGATATACATAATACGTCTACTAAAGCTTGTTTTAGGTCTTTATATATGTGGATTCAACTGATCTTGCTTATAACAGATGGAAAATTGAATGAAGCATGCTGCAGTGTTTTGCCCTCCAGCTCTCGAAGCCAGTTATGACTGAACATTTAAGAATGCTAACGTTAGCTTGGAAACTGTCAACTTAACACAAATGTAATGTAAAATATCGTTCACATTTAGTATAGCTGCTAAGACTCTTACCTCAGCCGGTGATGATCAGTTGGGATGATGTCCGCTGTGACGAACCAGGCTCACTGAAAAAGGGCGCGTTATTTTTGAACGGACTGACTGACAACCGGACTAACTCATGTGTTCAGCGCTCCTGCTCACGGCTGCTCCTGACGAATACGAATACGATTATAGCTTTGAACCACCGTGATCACAATCCACTTCACCAGCGTAGACTGAATTCAAATCTCCCGCTTGTCCTTGGCACAGCCTTCAGGGATTCAAACTTGACGATCTGACGACCAGTTAACTGTTGTGGGCGGGACTAAGCAACGGAAAAGTAATTTGAATCTGCGCAATCGCGCGCGCGCGCGCACACACACACACACACACACACACACACACACACACACACACATTCACGTACGCAGTACGCACACAAAGCCACGCAATGTGCAGCACCGCAGATTTGAAAAAATATACATGAAATTAGGGGATATTAATACAAATGATGATCAAAATGAGCATCTATTTGCAAGACAAGATTAAAAGACTATATAATGATTCAATAGGCCTGTCTACTGTAGCCTATGTAGCCTACGTTATGTACAAATAGCCTATTGAATCATTATACTCTTTTAATCTTGTTATTATTTAACCTTAAAACTCACTTTAACCCCCACATGCTTATTGATCTTCAAGGAAAACATGTTAAATAACGTACTCGGTTACTAACGTAACCTCGGTTCTCTCTAGAGAGGGAACGAGTACTGCGTAATATCTTACGCTATGGGGAAAACTCTTTTCCACGAGATATTGAAGCCAAAAATTATCCTTAATTTTTTACTAATGTAAAACGCTTTGCAGCAGCAAGCAGACCTAGGCGAGACAGCTCGCGCGCCTATTGGCTGCTCTCGGCGCAATAGCAGCAGCCTATCGAGAGAGGCTCTGCGTGACGTCACGACGAATGGGGGCCCTTCGCGCCCATATCGTCACGTCCCGCCAGAAAGGGCGTGGTCTCGCCCTATATCTAGGCTCGATAGCTGCTCTTACGTCGGTTTTCATCGCCGAAGCGAACCAGAGCGTATTCCAAGCACGGCAAGATACGCAGTACTCGTTCCCTCTCTAGAGAGAACCGAGGTTACGTTAGTAACCGAGTACGTTCTCTTACGAGAGTATCTCTCGTACTGCGTAATATCTTACGCTATGGGGAACACAATGCAACACGCCGTGCTGGTAGGGATCCAACACCAAAGACCCAGGGGCCGAAGCCCGGGGCGCATATAGTGCATAATCACCATAAACTCACAGAGAGTGAGGGAAGAGAGGCTAGAAGCATCATTCCCTGTAAATAGCCTCCGAAAGGGGCCAATCATATGACAATAACCAAACCGTCAGGGTGAACATTCAGCCTGAACTGGGTGGCCACAAGTGTGTCAATTTTTAAATGAGCTGCTGTACCGGTCAGTGAGCGATACGCAGGCCAAACTCAGTATCCGAGCCGCACAGCGGGCAGATAGCACTGAATTCTATACCGCCAAAAGCTTAGCTTGTAAGGCGGGGACCTCCAGATTATAGTATTTTATAAATGTAGACGGCGAGGCCCAGCCCGCGGCCATACAAATATCTTGCAGGGTAACCCCGCTAGACCATGCCCACGAGGAGGCCATGCCTCTCGTGGAGTGCGCTCTAACACCCAAAGGGCACTGAAGGCCCTTAGAAGTGTAAGCCAGCGCTATGGCACCAACTATCCATCTGGATAAGCTCTGTTTCGACGCGGCAAGTCCCTTAGTACGGCCGCCAAACGAAACAAAAAGCTGCTCAGTCTGTCTGAAACCAGACGAGCGGGACACATAAGCCCTTAGTGCCCTGACAGGGCAAAGGAGACTCGCGTCCTTCTCCTCATTGAGAACCGGAAGGGCAGACAGGGAAATCACCTGAGCCCTGAACGGTGTGTTGAGGGATTTCGGCACGTAACCGTGCTTTGGTTTGAGTATGACCTTAGAGTCGTTAGGTCCAAACTCCATGCATGACGCGCTTACTGAGAGCGCTTGCAAGTCCCCTACGCGCTTCACTGAAGCGAGAGCCATAAGAAACGCTGTCTTGAAAGACAAGTGTTTCATGTCTGACGACTGGATTGGCTCGAATGGGGCGCCTTTCATGGCCTCCAAGACCGTGGAAAGGTCCCATGTCGGGACTGAAGGGGGCCTGGGAGGGTTTAGCCTCCGAGCTCCTCTAAGGAAACGCACGACTAAGTCGCTCTTTCCTAGTGACTGGCCAGACACCGGTTTTGCAAACGTTGCTATGGCCGCCACGTATACTTTGAGCGTGGAGGGGGACCTGCCCTTATCCAGTAGCTCCTGAAGGAAGGAAAGCACTTCCGTAACCCCGCAGTCTACAGGTGAAAAGCCCTGCGCTTGACACCAAGCAGAGAACACAGACCACTTCGAGGAGTAGAGCCGTCTGGTAGACGGGGCTCTAGCCTGCGCGATCGTGTTTAGCACTCCCTCTGGGAGGTCAGCGGGTACCTGTTGATGGCCCATGCGTGCAGGGACCACAGATCCGGGCGAGGATGCCAAATCGAGCCTTCCGCCTGAGAGAGGAGGTCTCTCCTCAGCGGTAACGGCCATGGAGCAGCGCTGGTCAGCTGCATCAGGACAGGGAACCACGACTGGTTTGTCCAGAGCGGAGCTATGAGTAGCACTGGGCATCCCTCCCTCCTGATTCGCTCCAACACCTGAGGCAGGAGTGAGACAGGGGGAAAAGCATAAAGGGGGCGGCGGGGCCAAACATGGGCCAGCGCGTCCCGGCTTTTCGAGAAGAATCTCGGGCAGTGAGCGTTTTCTTGGGACGCGAACAGGTCCACCTGCGCTCTGCCAAACGTTTCCCACAGCAGCTGGATCGTCTGCGGGTGCAGAGACCATTCTCCTGCTGGAACATTGTTTCTGGACAGCCTGTCTGGTCCCACATTCAGGTGACCAGGCACATGCGCCGCTCTCAGCGAGAGCAGGTTGTGCTGAGCCCAGACCAGGAGGCGTTCCGTCAGCCTGTAAAGGTTTCGGGACCTGACGCCGCCCTGGCGATTTATGTATGCCACCACTGACATGTTGTCCGACCGGACCAATACGTGGTGGCCTGTTATCTGGGGACAGAAGCGCCTTAGCGCTTTGTCGACTGCTATCAATTCCAAGCAGTTTATGTGTAGGAGCTTCTCCCGCACTGACCACAGGCCAGCCAGCGGTCTGCCCTCGAGCAGCGCTCCCCACCCCGAAGTGGAGGCGTCCGTAGACACCACCTTCACACTTGAGGGGATCCCCAGACTCACGCCCGACTGATACCAGTCGGTCGCTTTCCATGGTTTCAGAGCCGAAATGCACTGATGGTCGACCCTGAGGCGAAACAGACCTGCGGTCCATGCCCTGGGGGAACTCGTGCTTTTAGCCATAGCTGCAGTGGGCGCATGCGGAGCAGGCCCAACTGGAGTACAGAGGCTGCTGAGGCCATGAGACCCAGCATTTTCTGAAACCTTCTGAGCGGGACTATAGAGCCGTGGCGGAAGGATTTCGCGACGTGCTGGATATTCAATCCGCGCTCTGGTGACAGGCGTGCCGTCATGGATAGCGAGTCTAACACTGTTCCCAGAAAGGAAATCCTCCGACTGGGGAGCAGTGAGCTTTTCGCCCAATTGACTGTAAGGCCCAGCTCCTCGAGGTGCTCGAGTAATGCGGCCCTGTGTTCTAAGAGCTCCGTTCGTGAACGAGCTAGAATCAGCCAATCGTCCAAGTAGTTCAAAACTCGCATGCCCCGAAGTCTCAGGGGAGCGAGGGCCACGTCCATGCACTTCGTGAACGTACGGGGTGCTAGGGACAGGCCGAATGGCAGGACTGTGTATTGATATGCCTGGCCCTCGAAGGCGAATCTCAAGAATCGCCTGTGATGGGACGCTATTTGTATTTGGAAATACGCGTCTTTCAGATCTATTGACATGAACCAGTCTCCTTGGCGCACTTGCGCGAGGATTTTCCTGGTCGTAAGCATCCTGAACTAGCGTTTCACGAGCGCTCTGTTCAGCAGCCTCAGATCTAGAATGGGTCTGAGCCCACCATCTTTCTTCGGTACCAGAAAATATCTGCTGTATAAGCCCCCTTCGCTCTGAGCCTGAGATAAAGGTTCTATAGCCCCCTTTCTCAGTAGTTTCGCTATCTCGGCTCGAAGTAGATGAGATACTTCGCTTTTCACCGTGGTTTCGACGCGCGCCGCGTAGCGGCGAGGGCGTCGAGCGAATTGTAGCGAATAGCCTCTCTTTATAGTGTTCATCACCCACTCTGATACCCCGGGAAGCCTTGACCACGCATCCGCGTGAATAGCTAGGGGCAGAATGAAATCTGGGCTCTGGCCGCGGGAAAGCGGCGGCACAAGAGCCCGCGTGTGCTGGGAACACAGCGCCGTGTTTACGGCGTTCGAGGCGGGGGGCGCGCTGATCACAGCGGGCAGCCTGGCCGCGCTCATCTCCTCTGAGGCGGGTAGCGCCGAGAGAGAGAGCGGGGCGAATCCCGTGGGATTCGGCGTGTCTGTGAGGAAATGTGGGCGCGGGACCACGGGCACATTTGCTACACTGAAAACACTGTCGTTTAGGGCCGACTGAATGTGTGTTGGTTTCGTTTTTACAGAAACCGAGAGACACGCAGCGTGTAGTGTAAGCGGGCATGGGGATATGGGCGCGTTCACTACAGTGTTTGCACAATCGACCGGAGTCGATTTTATTTGTGCGAGCCCTGCACCGTGGCGGGCTGTGTCTGGGTGTGGGAATGGGCACTGGGGCGTGGGCATTCTTACAACACTCATAACACCATCGGCCGAGGCCGGAACACCAGAAAATACACTCTTTATTGGATTTATCTGGGTAGCCGTAAAAACAGCTTTTGTGTGCAGGCAAGCGGGCTGAGACACCGGCTGCTTCACTGCAAAATACACTGGTACAGTCACAACGCATGGGGCTGAACGAGCGAGAAGTTTTGGTGGAAATCCGGCCGCAGCGGGATCTGAACACCGTCGTTTTCCTAGAGCGGCTAGGAAGACTTTAGGGCCTCGGGCTTGATCTCAATCCTCGGCCGGGGCCCGCGGTGAGGGGGGCGGCGTCCGGCGGAGCGAGACCGCGGTCTCTGATCCCGGGCCTGGCGGCGCTGTGAGGCGGCGGCGGCGGAGGGCGGTGCAGGCTGGGGCTGAGAGCTGCGAGCAGGCGGCTTGGTGCGGCCTGTAGCGGAGCTCGAGCGCTTCGGCAGGAAGTGCTTCATAGCCTGAGAAGTCTTCTGCACCTCAACAAACCTGTCCGCGAAGTCCTTGACGGCCGTTCCGAACAGGCCCTCCGGGGAAATGGGCGCGTCGAGGAACACAGAGCGCTCGGCTTCCGTCATCTCGGACAGCGTCAACCATAAGTGTCTCTCGGCGACGGCGAGAGAGGCCATGTTCCGCCCCATGGCTTGCGCAGCGGCTTTAGAAGCGCGTAGAGCGAGGTCCGTAGCGCTCCTCAGGTCCGCCACACAGATAGCACCGGGTCCCTCCTCGTCCAGCTTGAGGAGGAGGTCTGCCTGGTAGATCTGCAGAATAGACATCAAGTGCAGCGCTGAGACTGCTTGCCCGGCGGCGGTGTAAGCGCGTCCGTGCAGCGATGATGTCACTCGGCAGGCTTTGGACGGGAGCGTCGTCTGAACCCGCCGTCCCGCAGAGGGCGGGCAGAGATGCGACGCGACAGCCGTCTCCACCGGAGGAATGGCGAGGTAGCCTCTACTTCCCGCACCGTCGACAGTGGAGAATGCCGCGGAGGTAGAGGTACGCATCCTGGCGGAAAAGGGGGCCTTCCACGACTTTGCAACCTCCTCGTGAAGTTCCGGGAGGAAGGGCGCGGGCCTAGATTTTGACGGAGCCTCGTCTTTGCCGAGAAAGCGCCCGTCTAATCTGTTGCGCGGCGGCAGCGTGGGTGCCTTCCAATCGAGGCCGATGCTTTCTACGGCCTTGGTGAGCAGACGCATCAGCTCAGACTCAATGCCGGCTCTCTTCCCAGAGGGTTGGCGGGGAGCGTTAGCGGAGGGGAGGTCCACAGAGCTCGCCCAATCCTCGCTATCCGAAGCCAAGAGAGAACACGCCTCGGTGTTGTCGTCCAACTCGATGGCGGACGCGGCGGCGGACGGCGGCCGCTGTCCGTCGGTGAGCGACTCGAGCGAAGCCGGCGAAGCTGGCGGGCGAACCGGCGAGCTTTGGCGGGCTGGAGATAGCTCGGGAGCGCGCTGGGCGCGGCGCTTCTTGCGACGCGGCGTCACGGCAGGCTGGGATACGGGCTCGGAGAACGAAGCCAGGCGAGTCCGCAGAGTCACCATAGGCAAACGTTCGCAGTGATGGCATCCGCCGTCAGCGAGCGCGATGGCCGCGTGATCCTCACCCAGGCAGGACACGCAGATGACATGTCGGTCCTCGTCGCTGAGTGGGGCTCGGCAAGAACCGCAGGAAGGCATCTTTAAAAAGACGCCGCTCTTTTAGAGGGGGTGGGAAAAAAGCAGATATGCAACACACACACACACTCTATGCAGAGGAAAGGATATAACGCCGGAAAGCACAGCAGGTACGGCGGCTGAAGGCGGCGAGGCCAGCGACTCCAGACTCAATGGCACGTCCCGCTGAAGGCTACAGGTCGACGGCGCGGCTTCTCACTCTGGATCCAGCGATGCGTGAGGCTTCGCTGAAGAGATGAAAATCGACGTAAGAGCAGCTATCGAGCCTAGATATAGGGCGAGACCACGCCCTTTCTGGCGGGACGTGACGATATGGGCGCGAAGGGCCCCCATTCGTCGTGACGTCACGCAGAGCCTCTCTCGATAGGCTGCTGCTATTGCCGCAGAGCAGCCAATAGGCGCGCGAGCTGTCTCGCCTAGGTCTGCTTGCTGCTGCAAAGCGTTTTACATTAGTAAAAAATTAAGGATAATTTTTGGCTTCAATATCTCGTGGAAAAGAGTTTTCCCCATAGCGTAAGATATTACGCAGTACGAGAGATACTCTCGTAAGAGAACTGCTGATTTCTGCAGTTATACCTTCTTTTCTTTGTTTTCTAATTTCACAGAAAAAATCTGTAAAATATTACTTAGTATTTTATGTAAAATTACACATAACCCTGTAAAAATACAGATAATTTTCTTTAAAAAAAAACGTAAAATTTATGTAAAACCAAAATACAAGCAATTAACTGTAAATTTAATAGTGGACCTTTAAATTACAGCAAATATCAGTAAAATAACAGAAATTCATTGTAAAATGAGAAAACGGCAAAATTCTGTAAAAAAATACAGACTTTTAACTGTAAATTTACATTTTTTTCTTACAGTGTACCTTCTGAAATGCTCACATTTTACCAGCATAGTGATAATATTTGCACCCTCTGAGACTATTTCACTTTTCTTTGCAGGTTCCAGTAATGGAGATATTACACCAGGCAAAACACAGGAGTTTGCAGCCGAAGGTTCAAGTGTTAAATTATCCTGCAGCTATTCTTCTGCATGGTCTTTACTTTGGTACCGTCAGTATCCCGAATCAGCTCCTGAATTCCTTGTGCTCATTTCAGACAGCGCAAAAGATGTGAAGACATCTGATGTAGATCAAAGATTCACAACTGAGATCAGAAAAGAAAAACAAAACCGTGTGTATCTGGAGATCTCGTCTGCTGCTGCTCTGAAAGACTCTGCTGTGTATTACTGTGCTCTGAGGCCCACAGTCACAGGAAACACTAGAACACTGTACAAAAAACAGCTTTTAGAAAAATATACTTGAAGTGAAAATTCAGTTTATTTTTTAAAAGTGTATTTGTTTGCACACAAATATATTTTAGGTATATTTTAACTGTGTGCTGGAAATGATTAAGTTATACTTTACTATAATTTAATTACAACTTAAATATACTTCGTACAAAATAAGTTGTTTCAAAATAACACACTTCAAGTTAAATCATTAAAGGTGCTCTAAGCGATGTCGGGTGACGTCACTTCTTGTTGACGTTTAAAGTATTGTCAATGGTATTGATGATTGGTTAATTAATTTGAAAATCCCCAACTGAGCAAGCCAGTTACTGCGTTTATGCAGCCAATAACCCGTTCAAAACCGGGACATTAGCAATAACCCGGTCGTGAACGGCCATGTAAACACCGGCAAAAACCCGGATATGCTCATATCCCGGATTTTAAAAAACCGGGATATTATACCTGGGGTACCCCTTTTCTAACCGGAATTTTTGGTCATGTAAACGCGTATCGGGATATCCCCATAGTGATTTGTGTTCTGCGCATGTTCTATTCGCAAGGAATCTTGGTCTTTTGAGAAACTTCTTGGCGCATACAAAAATCTGCGTGCAGTATACCGGAAGTAAACATGGCGAGACGCAGCACAGCATACTTCTGGAGCGAGGTCAGTAACGTTACCGGCAGCACCAAAGCGCAAACAAAGGCGATCGCTATCTGCCCCGAACTATTCATTATCCGCATGCTGTTGCTGTTGTTGTCTTTGGATACAGGAAGAAGAATCGGAAATGACACATATTGTGTCTTAAGGGTGTCTGTGCATCCAGACGCTAACCGCACGTCGCCGTTTACATCGGGATACTGCAATTCCATGTATACAGGAGAAACTCTCTCTACTCACGCATGTAAACGGGTTATTCCTAATGTTTTAGAAACCCGAATAGTGACCTTAACCCGACCATAACCCGGAAATTGGCTGCATGTAAACGTAGTCAGTGGCAAGGACCCGAAAAAACTCCATCAGGTGACCTAATGGAGAAAAAAAAAGCCTTGGGAGAACCCAGGCTCAGTCGGGGGCCAGTTCTCCTCTGGCGTTTATGAACTAGAGGCCGGATTTACAGTAACTGTAAGATAAAAAATGTATATGAATGCCTGTTGAAGAGATGCGTCTTTAGTTTTAAACTGGGAGAGTGAGTCTGACGAGTTACAAAGTAACGAATTACAGTAACGATATTACTTTTTTGGGTAACGAAGTAAAGTAACGCATTACACTAAAAATATCGGTAACTACACTACTTTACTATTATATAGGAACGCGCTTTCCTGCGTTACCCAAGCCGTGTTTGCCTGTGTGTAAAGTTCTGTCTAGTGGTGCGCGCACCGTTGCCATAGAGATCGATTTGAGTGACATAGCTGCCGCCGGTGCGAAGGAGAGAGGGAAATAGAGACGGAGACAGGGGTCTCTGCAGCGCGAGTCTCCGCAGACTGCACGCGCACCTCCCCAAACGGACGAGGCGTTTATATTCGACGCGCTCGCCGTTGTACTATTTCTGTGAAACGACGCGGCGACTCGAGTAATTGTCCTCTTAACCATCAGGAATCAACGGTGAGAAGAAAGGTCCACACGTGCTATGTTTATTTTAGTACATCACCACCAATAACACTACAAAAAGAATTGTGTACGTAAAATCCAGTAAACCCTGAGATTATTACTTGTGACATTAGAACAAAATATGTGGATATACAAACATGTAGACATGTAAAGAACTAAATCAACGATCTCTTAAATATTTTCTAATTTCACTAAACATTTCAAGAAGTTTCGTGGACATTTTATAAAACATGGATCTTTTTATTAAAAAGGCTTATTATGCTATTGTATTGACCACTTCATTTTTTGTTTTTATTGCCCAAAAGCTGGTTTTGTTCTCAGGAGAAGAGTTTAATTCTCATGTTTCCCAAAGCCTGTTTTTTGAAACTTGTGTGTTGACCCCATTTTAAAATGACCGCACCATAGCCTCCTTTACCCTGTTGTTTGTGGATTTTACAGTGAGATATATTTATTTGTGCAGACAGGGATATTGTTCTTTCATATGGTTTTACATGTAATTTTGTATAGATTTATACAATAAACACTATGCAGACAGACTAAGTGATGATAGGGCTATGATGTTTGTCCATGTATCTACACGGTAAATTAAGAAACGGGAAAGTAAAGTAATAAGTAGTGAAGTTACTTTTCAAACGCAGTAACTAGTAAAGTAATCTCATTACAATTTACAGAAGTAACTAGTAACTAGTAACTAATTACTTTTTTTGAGTAACTACCCCAACACTGAGTCTGAGCAACGAACAATATCAGGAAGGCTATGCCAGAGCTTTGGAGCTAAATGTGAAAATGCTCTCCCTCCTTTGGTGGATCTGGATATAGGCCAAAAGCCTCGAACTTAGTGATCTTAAAGAGCGAATGGATTATAGGGCGATAGATGATCCGTTAAATAGACTGGAGCTAAACCATTTAGGGCTTTATAAGTCAGTAGCAATACCTTTCTAATTAATACGGAACTTTATAGGTAACCAACAGTGACTGAATTAAATTGCACAAGAAAGGATGTGGACCAACAAAGGGGCCCTATTTTAATGACCAAAGAGCATGGTCTAAAGCGCAGGGCGCAAGCGCACTTAGTGCGTATCCTAATCCACTTTTGCTAGTTTAAAAAATGATCTGCGCCCTGCTCATGGTCTAAAAGGGTTGTCCCTATTCTTTTAATGAGTAATGGGTGTGTTTTTGCTGTAACGTGAAATAAACCAATCAGAGTCTAATCTCCCAATCCCTTTAAAAGCCAGTTGGCGCTCGCGCCATATGGCTGATTGCTATTTACATGGCTGATTGCTATTTACATGGCAGAATTTGCAAGCAGAATCTAAAGACTGAACGCTTATCCAGAGAGCAAAAGGATCTGCTCGTGTGCAAGGTTAAAGCACGCAAGCAGACCATCTACGGTACAAGCCGGATTCCACCATATATTTATGTTCACAAAAATAATCTTTTACATTGTAGTCCTTTAATTTTTAATATTTGGCTAGTATTAGCTTTGTGCTGCTGGGCGTCCCTGTGTGTGTAATAAGCAGAATGTACGAGCGGTGTGCACCCGCCAATAGGCGCACATTACTAACCCGCTCTTTAAAGTGTAATGTGCAGGTTAACCACCACAACCAATTAATGTGTAAATTAAAGAGCTCAAAATGTATATATTTAAAAATTTCTGTCTTAAAATGCGTTAAAATAACATTTATTGGGGTTTCTTCAAAGGTAGCGTGTTTTTTACCGTAACTGTGTGATGACGTCATAAAAGGGAGCGCGGGCGGTAATGCACTCACTCTGTGCGTGCGGGTTGAGGGAGAATAAAACGATTCGCGGGACTCCCGCAAACTAGAAATATCTATGAATAAAACATAAAAACTAATAGATTTTTATTCATCTTTTGCAGAAAAGCAATAAGAACAACTAAAACAAAATAAACGGTTTACAGGCAGAGTTTCTAGTTCTAACATGTCTGCAGCGATGAGCGATGTAGCCAATCACAGACATATGTGTTGATTTTTGAACGCAATAATGACCAATCAGAAGCATTTACGATGGACTTCCCTCACCGCTCAAAACTGACTTTATTTTTCAGTGCTGAATTCTGTTTGCTGGCAAATCCTCTAATTATAACAAACATAGTGTATATATTATGAAAGCATCATTGATAATAACAGAGATGTGCGAGATCTCTGTGAACTGATGTCAGCTTTTTAGAAATTATTATGGGATCGCACTTTGCGCGCAGTCATGCCAAACTATGCACGCAGTAGCCCGCTTGCTTTTATGTTATAACAGTGGTTTGTGTGTTAATGCTTTATTACAAATAATTGATCAAGAGCATGTATGCTGATGTGTATGGTGGCGACACGTAGGCTAAAAAAAGTCTTTTTGCGGGCGGGAGCGGGACAAAACATACATGTTTTGGTCGGGAGAAAGTAATATAGAAAGTAGTTGAGCACGTCAGTTATAACGACCCACGTATTAAAAAATAGTCGGGTTTAAACTGGGCTCGGGCTCATAATTACAGTTAATGTGTCGGGCAGGCCTGGACTGGGCTCGGACACAGCGGGCTCGGGATTGATTTTTTTGGGCCCGATCTAAGCTCTACCTCGGTTAAGTTATTGCTAACTCTTACAGGCACGATTCAGCCGTTTGTCCTTGGGGAACTTGTGGAGCCTCTCCCCCGTTTTTGATGTATTCGTACATCCCGCACAAACACAATAGTTAACCATTTTCGCTAGCTAGGTCTCCAATATAACCTGACTCCAGCTTGGAGCATAGACAGTAAAAGCTTGGAGTCCCTGTTATGACGTCACGCCCAGCCTAGTGGAAGGGAGGGGGCGTAATTAAAACCACTGTAAAACGTACCAACTTTTCGTATTATATTCGGCATTTTGGTATAAAAAACATACAAAACAATGGTAGGTGGTTCTTATCTTTATGTTTAGTAAGCACATTGCATTATCTTTATAAAAATAAAATAAAAACTGTCATTGACTTTAGACCAGGTTTCAGTTTGTCAATGTCTATTTCGGTTGCCTCAAAATAGCAAATGCACCTGAACACTCCTCTTTTTCAGACCAGCACACCCATGGGCGCACAGATGGGCGCAAATGCATTTACTGCATTTACACAACGTGGCGCAGGACGTTCAGGCTGAAATTTACAAAAAAGGTGTAGTAGCCTATGATAGGGCCAAAAAGGTTCTGGTTGTGTATGCAACCGGAGGACGTAGTAGACGTCGACTGAACGGGATCGCGTTCAGTTGACGTTGACTACGTCTGACTTTCTCAACTGAAAGGGAACTGCTGTATCACACTGTTTGTGTTCTGAGCATTTATGTTGTACAAGTTAGTAAGTAACCACAAGAGGGAGCTATGCACTATAGCATATGAATAGTGATGACACTGTAGACTATGAAACAGATCTGATCTGCTCTTTCATTCAGATCTCTGGAAGAGGGAGGATTTAAAGCATTGACATCTGATGTGATCTTGTTAAGCGTCTGTTAGAGAGTCTGTTTGACAGAGCATAAGGAACAAACACAATGATACTCCATTCTGTCATTCTGCTTTCTGCATTTGCATGTAAGTATTAAAGTATTTTGAGTATTGCATCCAAGAGTTCTGAGCAGAATTGCTCATTTCTGATCAAAATACAAATTGTATTTCTTTACATTGTTTATTAAAGATTTTATCTACTTTTGCAGATGCAACACATGGAAATGAAATTAAACCAACCGAAAGAGAGAAGTTTGCTGTCGAGGGTTCAAGTGTTAATTTATCCTGCACTTATTCATCTGCATTTACTCTTCATTGGTACCGTCAGTATCCCGGATCAGCTCCTGAATTCCTTGTGCTCATCTCAGACCGTGCAAAAGAAGCTCAGAAGTCTTATGTGATTCCAGATTCACAACTGAGATCAGAAAAGAAAAACAAAACTATATGGATCTGGAGATCTCCTCTGCTGCCATAAAAGACTCTGCTGTGTATTACTGTGCTCTGGAGCCCACAGTGACTGAAACACACTCAACACTCATACAAAAACAGTGTTCAAGTGCTCATTTATATCACTAGTACAATCCACTGCTATTGATTTCTGTCGTTCTAAAAATAATTTGCATTATAGTATTTAATCTTGCCAGTGTATTCATTATTATTTATTAATCTTAAGTACATTACTATTTATCATTCATGTGTATGTGATGTGTTGTGTGTGTGTGTGTGTTGTGTGTGTGTGTGTGTGTGTGTGTGTGTGTGTGTGTGTGTGTGTCTGTGTGTGTATTGCATGAGGTTTATTACAGAAAATGTAATGGTTGGTTGTAAAATGTGTTGATTTTACAGCCTTTTTGCCATCCAACTCTTAGATGAAATAGGAGGAGTCTGGCACACAGATCTGTGATGATCTTGTCGCATTTGCTACTGTCACAAAGCTCAGTCCTTCTGTAGAGAACTCACACACAATGATACTTCATTCAGTCATTCTTCTCTCTGCCTTGGCATGTAAGTACATTTTTATACATTCATTTTCATTCCAAAAAGCTTGTACTTTGAGAACTTAGACATATTTTCTCATCAATAATTTTCTTAATGAACTTTATTTAATTGAAAATGTAAACTGCTACAATTTAGGATCTCATATCACAATGACAATGTAACTAACATGTAATAAGTATTATAAGTATTGTTTATTGTATGTATACAATTCCAAATCTCATCAAATCTCATTACTTTTTGAAAATTTAAAATGTGTTATTTTGTTCTTTTCCAGGTGTGAGTTTTGGAGATGAAATCACACCAGATTGCAGTGAAGAGTTTTCTGCAGTGTCTTCAACTGTTACATTATCCTGCAGTTATTCTTCTGCATATTCACTTCTATGGTACCTTCAGTATCCCGGATCAGCTCCTCAATTTATTGTGCTCATAATAGATGGTGTGAAAGAGACTAAATCTGAGGTAGATCCCAGGTTTTCTACTAAGACTAGAAAAGAAAAACAGGCCACAAAAGAGATCAAACGTGTGGATCTGGAGATCTCCTCTGCTGAAGTGTCAGACTCTGCTGTGTATTACTGTGCTCTGAGGCCCACAGTCACAGGAAACACTAGAACACTGTACAAAAACCTGACACAACTATTATGCCTTTAACTAAACAGACTGAAGCACATAAATGAAAGAATCAAAGATTTAAAATCTTTGTACAAACCCAACATTAAAGTTATTCTGTGCTATAAGTCAAAGCTTCATTTCACAAATAATCTAAATTCATAAACAGAATGCATATTTTTGTTTTTTAAACTTAGAAGCAAGCTACATTAAAAACTAAACTTCATTCTCATTTTGAAATTTTTTTTTTGGTAACCATAAGATGGCGATATGTAGCCTACCACATAATTATTCATATTCAAGCAAGCATCAGCTCCTACTTTTCCATTTACTAAATAACAGGTATGTTGATTACAAATCTGGTTCTCTATACTTTCATACATTTTTTTGTCTATAAAATAAATCCTAAAAGATAAAATCAGTGCATTCAACCGTTTTTTTAGGTGCATAGATCAGTGGAAATTGCAATACTTTCAAATAAAGAACGAAAGATCCAGGCTGGCTTGTGTCTTCTTAATGAATTCATTTTTTTATTATACAAACAAAGCACATATACATCGAGATCAAACGTTTGACATATTCACAAACACCAAATTAAATCACCAAAACAAAAGAAAAAAATTACATTGTGAACATAAGTTTCATAACCATGAATTTCAGAATAATGATCTTAAAGAGACAGTTCACCAAAAAAAAAAAAATCTGCATGATTTAAATCCCCCTCATGTTAATAAGATATTTTGAAAAGTGAACCAAACATTTTTGATGACAATTGACTTTTTTAAAAAAAAAAAGAAAAAAAAGAAAAGAAAAAACAGACATTTCTCAAAATATACTTTCGTGTACCATGAGATGAGTAAATGACGACACAATGTAAATGGGTTAACTGTCGCTTTAAGCAATTTAACAATTTTCATTTAATAATATACAGAAATAGACATGATCGAACAAGACAAGGAGGGTTGTCAAACGTACCGGTACTTCTGTACCAAGTTGGTATGAAATTTAAATATGTGATGATACCAGCATTTCTGCTGGACCAGGTATATTCGGGACCCACTGATGATAGGCGGCTGATATCAAACGCTCCCGTGTGTATCTGTGTAAGCGCTCTGTGTGCATCAAAGGTTTCTATTCACAATGTGTTTTTGAAACGTTGTGGTCAATTACAACATAGTTGAGCACATGAATGCAATGGCCAATTTGAAATATCATATTCTATCAAACGTAATGCAAAATATTGTACAATATTATGATACTTAAGTGTCAAAATGAACCGCAAATCCTTTATGCTGTATTCAGATACTGTGGTATAGTTGGTCTCCTCATTCAGGTGTTTGCAAATGTTTCCAGTGTAACTTTAGCAAAGAGAGACTGACGCATCAAAAGGGGGTTGAAACTGCAGTTCTATATGTGTTCATTCAATTTAATTTAATTTAATTTAATTTAGCAATGCACATTTACAATATTATGATGACACTAGCAAAAGTATTTAGTGTTGATTATCTCATTTCTTGGGCAAGTAGATTTTTAAACATATTTGCTTCCATTTTAAAGCTGCAGTCCCCAGTTTTTCCTCTTTGTTTGATCTGTGTTCGAAATCTACAATTGCAGTTATTCGCGGAATTATCAACTTTACGTGAGTTGTGCCTTGACACGGCACAGTGCAGATGAATCCAATGTTTGAGGAGAGTGTGTGGCTGTCAGTCACCCCGCTGGTGTGCATACTGTGACTGTCATTCAGAATCACAGATTCTATTTTTGGAAGTATGACCAACATACAAATAATTTTCACCGGAAAATGCCATCTGAACAAGTAAGTAACATCCAGTCTTGTTCTGGTTCTGACCAACTAAAGGAAATTATTGGAGTAAATCGCGCTGATTAAATTGAACAATCGCTTGTTAATTTTCAACATCAGCATTGTGTGACTACATTTAATGCCCTTCTGATATTTATCCTTGTTTTCGCACTTTCGCATGGGTCCGGTTGCAGTCTCTTTTTTTTTTTCTGAAGCCACTCCGAAGTCTTTTGCATTTTACAACGGGTGATCTCCAATTGTCACTGGTGATTGTCGTTTGAACTTTTCTGGATCCGCCATCAAATTGATAAGTTTAATTATATCAAGTGCTGTGACAGAAGGCTATAAATTCAGTTCAATTCAATTCAATTCAATTCAATTCAATTCAAGTTTATTTGTATAGCGCTTTTCACAATACACATTGTCTCAAAGCAGCTTTACAGAAAGTGCATTTCAGAAATGTACAAAGAAAAATACAGTTAGTTAATCATGTATAAATTTAGGCATAACATATCGCCGGTGTTTAGTCGTCTCATCACAGGTGTTGGGGCATCTGAAGTCTCCGTGAGAGGCTGGATACAAACTGGAGCTGACGAACGCTATTTACCTCGGGACTAGCGTCCCGAGATAACAGCATAAAGACAGATGGGAAATAATTAGCATAGCTGATGTTCATAATGTTAATGCATTCGAACTGATTCAGAAGTTGTATAAAAGGTAAGCATTAAGTGAATGCTTGGTTAAAGAGATGCGTCTTTAATCTAGTTTTAAACTGGGACAGCGAGTTTGAGTCTCGAACAATATCAGGAAGGCTATTCCAGAGTTTAGGAGATAAATGTGAGAACGCCCTCCCTCCTTTAGTGGACTTAGATATCCTAATGACCAGAAGCCTCGAATTTAGTGATCTTAAAGAGCGCGATGGATTGTAGGGCGATAGAAGGTCTGTTAAATACACAGGAGCTAAACCATTTAGAGCTATATAAGTCAATAGTAGCCTAATACTTTGTAATTGATACGGAACTTAATAGGTAACCAGTGTAGAGATGATAAAATTGGTGTTATATGATCATATTTTCTTGATCTAGTAAGAACTCTAGCGGCTGCATTTTGCACTAACTGTAGCTTGTTTATTGAGGATGCAGGACAACCAGCTAATAAAGCATTACAGTAATAGTCTCGAGGTCATGAATGCATGAACTAACTTTTCTGCATCTGAAACAGATAGCATGTTACGTAGCTTAGCAATGTTTCTAAGGTGGAAAAAGGCTGTTCTTGTAACATATGAAATATGATTTTCGAAAGTCAAGTTGCGGTCTAGTATAACACCCAGGTCTTTTACTGTAGTGGATAAAGTAACAGGACATCCTTCTAAATTAAAGTTGTATTGTAAGGGATTTTGTGGGTAGTTTTTTGGACCAATAAGTAATACCTCCGTTTTATCTGAATTTAATAGCAGGAAATTACACGTCATCCAGCATTTTATATCTTTTAGACACTCTGTCAAGTTAGATAAGTTAGTGTTTTCATCTGGTCGTGATGAGATATATAATTGAGTGTCATCAGCATAACAGTGAAAATTAATTCCATGTTTTCTTATAATATTACCAAGTGGCAGCATATATATTGAGAATAGCAGAGGGCCTAGGACAGATCCTTGCGGCACTCCATAGTCTACTGATGTTATCTTCGATTTTTCCCCATTTAAACAGACAAAATGGTAACGGTCTGATAAGTACGATCTAAACCAGCTTAATGCCTGTCCCTGAACACCAGTGTAGTTTTGTAGTCGATCTAAGAGTATTTTATGATCTATAGTGTCGAACGCAGCACTAAGATCAAGTAGAAGTAGTATTGAGATACAGCCTTGGTCAGAGGCTAAGAGTAAATCATTTGTAATTTTAACTAGCGCAGTTTCTGTGCTATGATGCGGTCTGAATCCCGACTGAAATTTTTCATAGATATCATTTTCTTGCAAGAAAGAACACAATTGAGCGGACACAATTTTTTCTAGTATTTTAGACATAAATGGAAGATTTGAGATGGGTCTGTAATTTGCTAGGTTATTTGGATCTAATTGCGGTTTCTTAATGAGAGGTTTTATTACTGCCAGCTTGAATATTTTTGGAACATGACCTAAAGATAAAGACTAGTTAATAATATTGAGTAGAGGCTCTTCCACTACGGGTAACACTTCTTTAAGTAGTTTAGTGGGTATTGGATCTAATAAACATGTTGTTGGTTTAGATGCAATGATAAGTTTATTTAGTTCTTCCTGTCCTATAGTTGTAAAGCGGTTTAGTTGTTCTAGAGGGGCCATAATTGAGGCCGAGTCATTAGACACCATAGAGGATTGTACATTTACAATTGTGTTTCGGATGCTTTCTATTTTCTCATTGAAGTAATTCATAAAATCATTACTACTATATTGTAACGGAATATTTTGCTCTGGAGATGTCTGATTATTTGTTAGTCTAGCCACGGTGTTAAATAAAAACCTTGGATTATTTTGGTTATTTTCTATTAGTTTCCGGATATGCTCAGCCCTGGCTGATTTTAGAGCCCTTTTATAACGTGACAAACTGTCTTTCCACGCAATTCTAAAGACCTCTAAATTAGTTTGTTTCCATTTACGCTCTAAGTTACGAGTTTCTCTCTTGATAGCATGCGTAGCACTGTTGTACCATGGAGCTTAAGTTTTCTCTCTAACCTTTTTTAATCTAATTGGTGCAACAATATCTAGTGTACTAGAGAAAATGTTGCTCATACTGCTAGTCATTTCCTCTAGTTCATCTGTTTGTTTGGGTTTACTGAGCAGCTGAGATAGATCAGGTAAGCTATTTGAGAATCTATCTATAGTGGTTGGAAGGATTGTTCTGCCTGGTCTATAACGTGGTGCAACATGACAAATTTCAGCAGTGCGTATTGTAAAGACTTTAGGCGGGATCTAATCCTTGGGGAATTTGCATATCATAATTAATAACTGGTAATTAATAATTATTCATACATGTTTGGATTAGATCAGTCTTACATGTTAATAAATCTCCCTCTAAAGGAGAATGTCATTTTACCTGGATGTATACATGCAATCCTTTCATTTTAACAAGTTGATTTCAGTTAATTACACAGATCACGTCTTACAAAGCAGGCAAAATTAATTTAGCTCAATTGTCAGAATAATATTGTGGGGTTCCCCAATATTATCTTACTTTATAGGATTGCAGGAAACGCAATTCTCTGGCCAGAAGAATTGGGCTTCCTGCCCCATAATAAGTACTCTTTAAAATATTAATTATTGAAATAATTAATTGATTCGTAAAGCTTGTAGCATAAGATCTTTGGCACTTAAGGGATTTGAGAATGAGCAAAGAGATTGTCCATCAGTCAAGTGAATATAATGATTTAATAAAGGCATGTCTACTTATATATATTTACTACGTTACAGGAATACATGTATTTACAAACATTAACACGAACGAAACACATTAAGACATTGATGAACGAGAAATGCGTAAAGTTTGGGCAATGGATGACTTACACGCGTTAGCGAGTAGAGAGAGAGAGAGAGAGGGAGAGAGAGAGTGAGAGAGAGAGAACATTGGCATACTTCCTCCTAAGACATTCACCTTTCTGATTACAACACGAAACATCATCTTAATGCTCCTTAGAAGCGTTATAAAGAGATACTTGCACAAGTTATGGGTCTCGCTGTGTTGTCGCATACCTGAAGGCCTGTCCCGGCCGCGTGCGTGAGCGGAGTCCTTTGTGTGTGTAAGCGTCACGTGTTGTCTCTGGGCGCTCGTGTTGCGCGGCGGTTTAAAGTCTTTGAGTAGCATTACCAATGAAAGTAGCTCGGCTACGTTTGTTTCACTCCGTGGAAGTAAACAGATTCGACTATGGAAAACAAAACTTTGCCTTACAAAGGAAAGATATAAAGATCGGATCGGGTCTCCGAAGGAGACCACGGATCGGGTTACATGATGCAGCAGTAACGACGGGCGAAGCAAGAGAGTGGGCAGAGCTGCGCTCCTACATTTATCACATCGGCGCAGTCCAGCCTCTTCCCATTGACTCGGCCAATCAAGAGGTCGAAACTCGCAGGCGGGACTTCTGGTTGTATGATCCCTTTGTTCTCTTAAGCAAGGCATTTGAAACCCTAATTTCATCGGGTGTTTAAAAGCAGAATCTTCCTAATTATTATAGTCATATGTGTAACAAAGTTTTAGCAAGATGTGATATCAATGGCTAACTGGGGCGCGACGATTGGAACTCAGAGACTCCAAACTTGTCACAAATGGATTTGGTTAAACATTAGTTGGCAAGGTTTGAAACATTATCCCAGTTTTCGAGAAACAGACCAAACACATAAAAGACAAATCATAACATGAGATTAGATACATTGTTCTTACAATTCTAAAGGGGAAGTATAATAGAATATATATGACTGCAAAATTCAGTTCTCCTTCGTTAGAATTCTAGGGAATACGCAGTTACATGTAAAAATACATAATGGTAAACTCAGTTATTTCAATGTAACATGAACAAACAAACACATAAAACACATTGAATATTTCTGTTTACAATGTCTTTTAAAAAGAGAAGTTTCTTTTCTCTGTAACATTAACTTCCTGTGGCACATTCCACATTCCTGGGGGGGATGTGTGGTGGAATGTGTGTGTGTGTGTGTGTGTTAATTTTGAGTCCTGGGGGTGGGGAACGCTGGTTTGGAAGCTTCCCGGCCTTTGAAGGCTCTTAGGATTTTAGTTATCCAGAATATATTTAATTATTCAGATTCACCCTAAATACGCTACAGTATTATGCATGTTACCATGTAATGATCAGTGAGATCGTCACTTTGCGGTATGATATCTATATCGGTTGGATCGGTTCCATATGATATAATTAAATCTAGTGTATGATATTTAGACGATGAGTGGGACCACTGACGTTTTGCTTCACCCCAAATGAGTTTAATAAATCTGTAAACGCAGCCCCTAACGCATCATTTGTATTATCTACGTGTATGTTAAAGTCGCCAGCAATTATTGCTTTATCGACATTGACCAATAGGTCTGAGAGAAAGTCTGCAAAATCTTTTAGGAAATCAGCATATGGCCCTGGAGGTCTATATACGGTAGCCAACGCTAGAGATAATAAGGATTTCTTTCTTACATCTAAGAGCGTAACATTTAGCACAAGTACTTCAAACGAATTAAACCTATGACAAGTTTTCTGAGTAACATTATGAATATCTCTATAGATTGTTGCAACACCGCCGCCACGACCGATCAGACGGGGCTCATGCTTATAACAGTATCCTGGCGGAGTAGACTCATTTAGACCGAAATAATCATTTGGTTTAAGCCAGGTTTCAGTAAGGCACAGAACATCGAAATTATTATCTGTGACCATTTCATTTACAATAACCGCCTTAGGTGTGAGCGATCTAATGTTTAGAAGACCTAGCTTTAGAAATTGTTTTTGTTCACTGATATTTAGATTTTCTGGTTTAATTACAATAATATTCTTGCTAGATCTTACAGTAGATTTGTTGTTTGGCTTTACTAAGCGAGGAATAGACACAGTTTCTATATATGTAAGGTTTAGAAGTGGAGTTCATATTTCATATTGGAAAGTTGTAATGCTGAGAATTTAAAATGATTTAAGTATATTTACAATGTTTAGTCAGTTAATTATTTACATATTTATGTGTTTACATATTTAATACAGTAAGGATATTCTGTTGAATTTGCCTCTCTGATTCACTCACGCTTACCTCAGTCTAAGCTCTTGCTTCTGATTGGTTATTGAAGTCACGTGAGAGGCTGTTGAAGGAAGTGTTGTTGTTGTGACGGTGTTCAGTAAAGTGCCGCTTGAGAAAGTCTTCTGTCTCCATTCTGCTGCTTATTATCATAAAGAGTGATCTAACACCACATACCGAACCCTCACGTTACATTTGGTGGCAGCGTGGTGTTATTTTGGTGGTTTTTGCACATTTGGTGAGTTTTATTCAACGAACTGTGGATGCAATTTTTTTTTTTTTTTGTGCTATCTGGATTTTACACTCTTTGAGAGCAGTGGATTGCCAAAAACTAGTGTGGAGATATTAAGAGACTTTTGCGGTATTTATTTTATTATTTTTTATTTTTTTTCTCTACTTTACGTGCTTTTTGTGAGTTTTGGACTGGACATTTTATCACCATGTCGGCTGATGAAAGTGAAACTGGGCTGCAGTCTCCCCCCACAAGACGACGGCGAGATGCTAACGTTACATCAACAGGTGCTGATTCTCTAGCCACATGCGCTGTCTCCAGTGCCCTGAAAATTGATCTGCCACCTGCTTTTAAAGGAGATGGGACTGAATCATTCACAAGTTGGTCTCGACGTTTTGAAGTGGCAGTGCAGGCTATGAGTTCAACTGATACAGATCTGCATACGGTGATGGCTTCCGTCCTCCCTACTCGCCTAGCAGATGCTGCATTTCTGTATTGGGACAGCCTTCCTTCTTCGATCCAGAAGGACTATGATTCAGTAAAGGAGAAAACTCAGGGACGTTTTTGGACCAATATACTCCCTGCCATTCTTCCAGACACATGTGAATGCTCGACCTCGTCGACCAGGTGAAAGTTTGGATGTGTACAGTGCAGACATCACTCGTCTTGTATTAGAAGCCTTTCCCAACTATGACCACAATGCACTAGAGGGTGAAAAATTTCGCCGCTTTGTTGCTGGCTTGGACCCAAATCTTCAGTCAAAAGTCCATGAGATGGGTGCGGAGGATCTTGAGGACGCCCTGCGTATCGCCAGCCGCTGTGAGAGGGCACGTGCAGCGCTCCAACTGACAACTGTAGGGTCTTCACACACTCAATCTTCAGAGCAGGTAGCTATGGTTCGTCCTAAACCTACTGATGATAAGCTTCTGCATGCAGTTGAGCAGCTGACTCTTACTGTCAACAGCTTACAAAGTGAAGTACGCCTATTACGAGAGAAACACAGCTACCTGGCTCAGCGTCTGGACTCCCAAACTGAAAGGTTTTCATCCGATGATGCTCGATACAGTGCACGCAGTGTCTCTCCACAACCCTATCATAGCAGACAACACCGTAGAGACAATTACTCACCTGAGCAGTATCATGGTCGTGATCCAGCGTCCTGCTATGACCGTTGTCCTCCTTCCCCTGTTACTCAGAGAGACCGTCAATGGCGTGACAATAACAGACGTGACCAGCATCGCTCTCCCTCACGCCAGTCTTATCAGTACTCCAGGTATGGTCGCCATGACAAGGATGATACCAACAGATACAGACGCAGCCCTAGTCCAGCTCCACAGGGAAACAGGGATGCCAGTCCACACGCTAGAGGCAGTGTTCGCTTCAAGTCACCTGAAAGATATCCGCACTCTGACTCCAACCGTCAGGGAAACTTCCATTAGCTGCTGTTGAGGGGCAAACATCAGCTACTGTCTCACTGCCCCAGAAGGATTCCCCCAAGTTAATGCCTGACAAGAATGACTCACACTCTGATGATTCTGTCTCTTCTACAATCTTGGCTATTGTTGAGGGCATTGAAGTGTGCACTTTAATTGACTCTGGTTCTACTGTTTCCATTGTGAGCGAAGATTTTCGTAACTCTCACCCAGCCTTAAAAAAACGCCCCATGACTCCCTCCTCTCTGCCAGCTCGCTCAGTCGATGGACAGTGCCTGGACATTTTAGGCAAGTTAACGATTGGTATCAGACTTGGACATCAGGTATGGCAACAGGACTTTGAAATTCTCAGAGGTGCTTGCCAGCCAGTCATTCTTGGTTTCGATTTTCTGCGGAAACACCATGCCCTCCTTGATATAAACAACAAAATGCTGCAACTTTGGGACATGAAAATTCCCCTCCTGCCCAAAGGACATGAAGTGGCCGCCTGCTGTAATGTGTCTGTGCTAGCGCGCACTAAGATTCCAGCTCTGAGTGAAACCCTCATCACAGCCTGTGTGTCAGCAGCCACACCTGCTTCTCCCATGCCAACTGACTATTATGGTGTTCTCATGCCCAACCCATCGTGTAACATCATTGTGGCACATTCTCTCAGTGAGGTTCAGAATGGTACAACTGTGGTTCGAATCTTAAATCCCTCCAGAGATGATGTTGAGCTGCATTCAGGTCAACACCTGGGTGAGTTTCATTCGGTTTCATCTGTTGACATCATATCAGGGGAAGGGACAGGGTGTGCAACCTCCCCCGTGCATGATATAGCTCCACCTGTCCAGATAAATGACAGCGACCTGTCACCTTCCCAAGTTCAGTCTCTGAAATCACTGCTTCAGAAATACTCAGTAGTATTCAGTAAACACTCGGAGGACAGAGGTCGCACAAGCATTATCAAGCATCAAATCCGCACTGGTGAGGCCACACCAATTAAACAGAGAGCCTACAGAGTGACACCAGAACAGAGAGCTGAAATTCAGACTCAAGTTGACAGCTTGTTAAAGGCAGATGTCATTGAAGAAAGCTATAGTCCCTGGGCTGCGCCAGTTGTTTTGGTGCGCAAGAAAAACGGCACATGGCGTTTCTGCCTGGACTATAGGAAACTTAATACAGTGACAATCAAAGATTCCCACCCTCTTCCGAGAGTCGACGACGCACTGGATGCTTTGTCGGGCTCTGCCTGGTTCTCCACAATGGACCTACAACATGGCTATTGGCAAGTGGAGCTGCAGGAGGAAGACCGTGAAAAAACAGCATTCACAACAGGTAGTGGCCTTTATCACTTTAAAGTTATGCCAATGGGTCTTACCAACGCTCCAGCCACATGCCAGCGCTTGATGGAAATGGTACTTCGTGGCCTCCCATGGAAAACTTGCCTAGTGTATTTGGATGATGTCCTCATCTACAGCCGCTCTTTCAGTGAACATCTCCAGCACCTGGAAGACATTCTCTCCAGATTCCAGTCAAGTGGCCTGAAGCTGAATCCCTCAAAATGCTGTTTTGCCAGGGATCAGGTACAGTTTCTGGGCCATGTTGTATCCAAAGACGGCATTCAGCCAGACCCGCGGAATGTGAAAAGTGTTCAAGACTGGCCTACTCCACGGTCAGCTACAGAAGTAAGAGCATTTCTGGGACTTTGTTCATATTACCGCAAGTTCATCCGAAGCTTTGCACATCACAGTGTCCCTCTACATGCTCTCACAGAGAAGAATGCACCTTTCCAATGGACTTCTCAATGTCAGGATGCATTCACTTACCTGAAACATGCACTCACAAACCCTCCAGTGGTTGCATTCCCTGACTTTACTGTGCCATTCTCACTTTACACCGATGCTTCAGGCTCTGCAATTGGTGCTGTGCTTGCTCAGAGACAAGGGAATCATGAAAAAGTGGTTGCTTATGCAAGTCATGTTCTCACAAAAGCAGAAAGAAAATGGTCAACATATGACAGAGAACTTTGGGCCATTGTCTGGGCCGTGCGACATTTTCGCCACTACCTTTACAAACAACCCTTTGTTATCCTGTTAGCATTCCTGCAAAATTTACCTAAAACGCCTAAAAAAGGTCTACCCAATTTAAATTGCATGCTGTTCTTGAACCATTTGGAGTATATGCATGCTTTTGGGTTCTTTTGAAAGGTGACACTCAGAGGTTTGTTCCTACATAGTCAGAATCACTGTAAGTCTTACTGGTATTGTGTAATAGAACTTTGAACACACTGTAAAAGGACCAAAAAAAAATCCGCCAACATTTTTTCTTTTAAACAGATGCCTGAAGATAACTACAGCTGGGAGCTATTAGCTGGAAAACATAATGAGATCACAGCATGAAGCCTTACCAAACCCAGTTTAAAATTTTATAACAATAGCTTAGAAAATGAGTGTTTTACACATGTTTATCTAAGTATATGTCTAGGCGCTTCCCAAAAAAGGCCACTTGGAGACTCCAAAGGACCCTTTGTGACCATAGACACATAAAATGCTGCTATTCTTGAATGCTTTACTCTACAGTCATAATTTTGGGCTCTAATGAAAGGTTACACCTAGGGCTATTATATTCCTTATCACTGGCAATAATTGCTGACACATAGTAACTGAAGCATAAACACATTATAGTTTTTTTTTTCAATTCTTGAAACCAAACTTTCTACAAAAAAGAGACAAAACAAGTGCTATGGTACTAAAACACTTTAATATTGGAACTCACACTTATATATATATATATATATATATATATATATATATATATATATATATATATATATATATATATATATATATATTATATATATATATATATATATATATATATAATAAAATCAATAATAAAATAAAAAAATAATATAAATATATATATATATACATTTTGACGAGGTGCTGTCATTCTGTCCCTCAGTATGCAGTTTTTTCCTGACAGGCTCCCAGTCTTCATCTGATTCATTATCAGATGATGGTCTGTGATATAAAAAAAAAAAACAACAACAAAGAAATAAGTAATTTACAAAACATTTACATTGTTTCTGTATTCACAAGCATATAAACAGAACAGCATGCACACAAACAATCAGGTTATACAGTTCATGAGCACACACACACACACACACACACACACACACACACACACACACACACACACACACACACACACACACACACACACACACACACACACACACACACACGCTATCTTTATGAGGACTTTCCATAGACATAATGATTTTTATACTATACAGACTGTATATTCTGTCCCCTTACACTAACCCTACCCATCACATAAACCTTTCTGCATTTTTACATTTAAAAAAAAACTCATTCTGTATGATTTATAAGCTTTTGTGCAAATGGGGACCTCTATTTAGGTGCCCACAGTGACTCGAGTCCCCATGAGTCTGTGTGCATTGGGGTTTATGTCCCCAACAGGATAGAAAAACATGTCCCCCACACACACACACACACACACACACCACACACACACACACACACACACACACACACACACACACACACACACACACACACACACACACACACACACACACACACACACACCTGTGCTTGAGCCCACATAAACAAATAATCCTGCACAAGCGCACACGACAGAAGTTAGCAGGTAGCTTACACGTAAAACACACACACACATACACTCGACAAAAAAACCCAAACACACGACATAAGCTGACAAATACACCTCAAAACAAACACATACCTCAGTATACACAGTCAAATATGTTGTATAATATAATAAAACTTACTTGTCGAGACGAGAGTGACGTCGCCACCATCCAAAAACAAATCCTCTGCTACCGATCAATGGATGACACATTGCTCTCTTCGTCAGAAATGTCATCCTCCGACTCATTACTATCACGGCGAGTACACTGTTCAATCATTTCTTCGAGTAAGAAGTGGGTTTTCATAGTTTTCTTTGCCATATTGCACCTGTTAGCTACTTTAAATCGTCAACTCGTCCAATGGTCTGTTTACGCACGGACGCATGAATCAATACGGTGCTTTGCGCACGAACTTCGCGCATGACCTGAGGGATCGGCCCACTAAAGCTGCATATCAATCATTACAGACATTCATTGGCTGTCAAAAAAGACAGTCATTTCCATTCTCTATTGCAATTGGGTCGATTTACTGTCACTAAAAGAGAGGGCGGTACCATTCTTCATCAGTGCGCTCTTTGGCTATTGACAACAGGTGACACCTCATTCATGGACCGATTGGCTCAAATGACCTGTCTATCAAAAGTTCAGGGGTCAGCGGCCATTTTGATATCATATTTCCTTCAATGTTTACTTTTCAAATGAAACTAGATCATAGAATGCGTCGAAGTTGTGATCGTGCTGGCGGCTAACGCGAAATGCTAGTACTATATTCCGTGGATGTTTATTGATAAATAAATGTGTTATGGACTAAATCCTTCATTGAATTGGATTGTATGGACCCTTTACAGTGTAACCAAACCATTTTTGTTGGAATGTAATGGATCATGGACTAACAAGAGTCTTCCTTGGTGAGTTTCTTCCAGTTTGTTTTTGTTTTTTTGGCTGTTGGTGGTCTGACAAACTGACAGATTGTACCCGCTGTGTTGATTGTATCTTAAAATGGATTACATCGCTCGAATCACAAGAATCTCAGCTTTCCAAAGATGTATAACATGTTTACATATTTTAGTAAAAAAAAAATCTTGCAAGAATTAAACCTCTGAAACAGCCCAACGGCCCGCGGACGGTACGTCGGACTCCTATCTGGTTATTGTCACTGACCACAAACCTCTCCTGGGTCTCAGAAAAATACCCATTGACAATGACAGAACTGGCCGTCGTGCACGCTGGGCCCTTGAACTTGATCCTTTTGAATGGACTGTAATTCACAAGGATGGCCACAGTCACCTCAATGCAGATGCAATGTCCCGTCGCCCTGCTGACATCAGACCAACTGAGCAGAGCACCTCCTCCAGTGCTTTTGATAATCCACCCTCTGACAAGAGACTTTCTAGTCTGAGTCCTGTGAGTCTGTCTAGTCCGGGCAGTTTTGTACATCACAGCCTCTGTAGTACTGATACTAAGCCAGTTTGCTGTAACCTGACTGGACCACAGCCTCGTCCAGCCTCCTCAAGTTGTGTTCCACAGTCTGTCTCCTCCACATTTGTGCTTCAGTTCCCTGAAGAGGAGTTTAAAAAGGAACAACAGCGAGACTCCATACTGTCAGAGGTTATTAGCTGGACAGTTAAGGGACAGAAACCACCTTACTGGCGCATGAAAAAACGCACACTTGTTGAGAAGGCACTTTGGCACGAGTTCCACAGACTTACCTTTCATAATGGTGTACTCTGCCGTAAAGTTTTCAACCCATCCACAACATCAGTGCTCCATCAACTGATTGTCCCTCATGCTTTGAAAGACACTGTTCTGCAGATGCTGCATGGAAATCCTGTAACTGGTCATTCATCTGCTGATAAGGTCCTGAAACGTGCTCAACAGCTGTGTTACTGGCCCTTTATGTCACGTGACATCAAGATGTGGTGCAAGCAATGTACTCCATGTGACGCCAGACGGAGTCCCACACCTCATCAGAGAGCTCCAATGAAAACAATTGTTGCTACGGAGCCATTCCAAAAGGTTGCGGCTGACATACTTGAGCTTCCCATCAAGAGTCGTGGCAACAGGTACGTGCTTGTTGTCCAAGATTATTTCTCCAAGTATGTCAACCTCTATGCCATTCCAGACCAGCGCGCCATAACAGTGGCAAAATGTCTGTTTGAAAACTTCATCTGTGAACATGGCATCCCGGAAATGCTTCACACTGATCAGGGACGTCAGTTTGAATCTGACCTGGTGAAACATCTGTGTGACCTGCTGTGCGTGCAGAAAACACGAACCAGCCCATATCATCCTCAGTGCGACGGCATGATTGAGAGGTTCAACAGGACACTTATTGATCAGTTAGCCAAGACACTTCTTCAGCAGTCTGGGGAATGGGATGATTGCCTCAACCAAGTTGCTTTGGCTTACAATACCAACCCACACTCTACAACAGGATTCACACCATTCTTCCTCACACATGGTCATGAGGCCAGGATGCCTGTCAACATGCTGTTTCCTAACAACACACCATCTTTGTCTATTACGGGTTCTCCTGCTGACTATGTTGCACAATTAACGCAGAAACTTCAGGCCGCTTTCAGTTCTGCTGCATGGAACAGAGATTATGCCCACAATCAGCAGAAACGACAGTATGACAAGAGTGTTAAGCACACTCCCTATGTTCCGGGAGACCTTGTCTGGTTAAATGACCCCACTACAGCAAAACAAAAACTTGCTCCTCACTGGAAAGGCCCCTTTGAAATATTAGAGTGCCTAGGATCTGATGTGGATTCTCCTGGAGTGACATACAGGATTCACTACCTCCTGGATCAGTCTGATAAGTCCCAGATTGTCCACTACAACCGTCTCAGACCCTACCATGCTCCTGTGCCAGATTGTGTACATGAGACACCTACATGTGACTTTTTGCAGTCTCAACTCCCTCATTTGACGGCATTATCAGGTGCTTTGCCCTTTAAGCCTGCAAAGTTTGCATCCACGAAGAGCTACACCTTATCTGGCCAGGGCAATACTCTCTCAATAGTCCCTCCCACTCCCCATCCACAACCTCGACCACAGCCCCACTCCCGCTCTCCCCTGACTCAGTCTTGTTCTGCCCCCTCTTTTGTCCCGGTAGGCCAGTTTGACTCTGTCACCTCTTCCACTCCTCAGGCTCCTGGTTCTTTGCTACGCCCTGGGAAACGTCCAGTTAGACCTCCCAGATTCCTTAAGGACTATGTTCTGAACTGATACAGTTGCTTTCTTGCTGTGGTTACTGTTACTTGTTTATTTGCTGGGAAACGGGGACGTTTCTTTTGTGGGAGGGGGAGGAAATGTAAGGTTTAGAAGTGGAGTTCATATTTCATATTGGAAAGTTGTAATGCTGAGAATTTAAAATGATTTAAGTATATTTACAATGTTTAGTCAGTTAATTATTTACATATTTATGTGTTTACATATTTAATACAGTAAGGATATTCTGTTGAATTTGCCTCTCTGATTCACTCACGCTTACCTCAGTCTAAGCTCTTGCTTCTGATTGGTTATTGAAGTCACGTGAGAGGCTGTTGAAGGAAGTGTTGTTGTTGTGACGGTGTTCAGTAAAGTGCCGCTTGAGAAAGTCTTCTGTCTCCATTCTGCTGCTTATTATCATAAAGAGTGATCTAACACCACATACCGAACCCTCACGTTACATAATGTTCTACATTGGTACTTCATATCAATTAAGTTGGGACAGCAAAGACTATGATTTGGACTTTGACTTACTAGTCAGATGGTCTGTAGCGTCTTGGAGATGTTGTCCGACAGAACAGCCGCTCCGACTCTACTGGGGTGCAGACCATCTCCACATAGTTTTGAACACTGGCTTCAAATTTATTTTGGATAATTTTTAACCCAAAAAAGGGCAGCTTTAATTTGAGTATGAATTAATGATTGAATGAATTGAATTAGGGTTAGGGATTAGTGTAAATAAAATAAAAATAATTCACATCCCTGATAGCTGATAGTGCTGATAGCCTACTGAAATTAATACTGATACCTACCTTTTGTGTTGTTTTTTGCATGATAATAGACACTAATCCCTATCTCTACCCAATCATTCTAACCTTTAATTTCCAATTAACTGGTCTGGGCAAGTACACCAAAAAAAGCAGGGCGATCCTCTTAAAATGGTGGCGCCGCCCCAGCATGCAACGCGGCGTGACGTAGCATAACAGTTTCTATATGTAAATTAGTAATAGTTTAATGAGAATCATATCAGTGATAAGCAATAAAGTACTTTTTGTGGGGAACGATAAAAAAAACATTTGTTGGTGTTTTTGTTCTTTAAACAGACCAAAAGACCCCAATCTCGCACATTCTGATGTCTTTTTTCGAAGCTATGTTAAAAACGGTCACCTCCAACCAATCTCCTGCATCTAAAAACATCAAAGTTTTCACACACACACACACACACGCACGCACGCACGCACGCACGCACGCACACACACACACACACACACACACACACACACACAAAAATTCTGAAGACACACCTCTTCTGTTAGCACTGAACTAAAGCATTAGCTTTAGAGCACAGATAACATAACCTGGTCTCAACATGGAAAAACACCTATTTCTGATTTTAATTCTGACTTCAGGTACAAAATGACTCTCTTTATTCATTGTAGTGATGTAGAAAAACAGCAAGAAATTATTTTGTGGGACTTGACTCAGAAATTTTCTTTTTTCTTTGTTTTAGGTGTGATGACTGCAGACCAGATTGGGCCAAATGAAAATATCCTCATAAAGAAGGAAGACGAGTCTGTGACTCTAAGCTGCTCATATGAAACAAGCAACAGTTATGTTAGACTTTACTGGTACAGACAGTATCTTAATGAAAAACCTCAGTATTTAATATTTAAACCTGCCCGATCAGCTACTGTAACTGGGAACCCCTCTGATCCTCGCTTTCAGTCGACTACATCACAGTCATCCACTGAACTCACTATTAACGGAGTAACTCTGTCAGATTCAGCTCTCTATTATTGTGCTCTAAGAGTTGGAGCCCAGTGATACAAAGTCTATGTGAAGCTGTACAAAAACTCAAGTTAATTTTTCCCTTTGAAGTCAAGCCCCATCAAACCCACAATCTATAATTCACATAATATAATTACACCAGTGGAAACACCTGCGTGTGGTAACAAATGAAATTTAGTTCAAGTTATTAAAGGGGAATTGAAAGAAAACCGAAAGAAATCAAAATAACATTTTGTGGGTAATTACAGTTTTTTTCAATTGCTAAGAAGCGTTTGCCAATTCTTAAAATACTTTTTCTAAACTCTTAACACAGCAACACACCTACATCACACAATTAGCCAAATAGTTAATTTTCTGACCAAAACCAGAGTTTGTTAAATAAATACAAACTCTACATTTCAAAACGCTAAAAACCTTTTTCTATATAAACTAACTCTATCAAAACACTGCAAATCTGTTTCAAAATTGAATCATTCAGTCAAAACACTAGCACTCATTTTCTATCCAACATGAACACATAGTCAATCATAGTGCAATGACTCTCAAAATACTAACAGTTGGTGGCATTACAAAAACTGCATTACTTGTCATGTTTTAGTTCTATCTGTATAGAACATACAGTATGAAATCCATTTTTCCATGAATCCATGAATTCATGGTTCATTATATAGATAGTATGTGTACAACATAATATCTAAATATGAAGGATTCATCAATACTTTATAGAATGTACAACTGAATAAAAACAGTAAGTGACAGAATTGCTGCAGTAAAGGCTTTATTAGCAATATGAAATTGTTGTCAGTGATCATCAACAAAACGAAACAAAAAAGAAAAACATACATGGCCTTTGGTTTAAAGTGTGCAAAAATAAAACAAAATGACAGAAAAAAGGCACAGATACAATCTTCAGCATTTGGCCACATGTTCTCATCTATATCACATCGGATGTTGTCTCTCGCTATACACCTTGGATAGAAATGCTTGGCATGCCTTATCCACCCCTTATCCACTCCAGCCAGCATCCATGGCATCGAGGAGGGACATTTGGTCTTGAGGCCGATGATCATAAACTTTCTACCTCCAAGCAGAAAGAAATTCCTCAATGGGGCAGAGGAAAGGAGAGTACGGAGGAAGAAAAAGGGAAATCATTCTGGGATTTTCTGCAAACCACATTGTCCCATGTAATCACAAATGTCCTCATGTTTCCGCCCACCTGTTCTGCTTCTGGCAGCAGTTGTTGGTGGAGGTCGTCTAAAAGAAGGCCCTCTGTGTTGTAGGGACCAATCTGGCTTTTCTGCAGGGCCAAACCAGCACTTGACTACCTGGTCAAGTGTCTTGACCATGCTGGTGGCCAGCAGTTACTGTAATACAGTAAATAGCCACTGCATTGATAGCCCTTATGAAATGCATGAAATGCAAATCCTGTTGGTTTGTTGAAAAATCCGGATAATGGAAGCAACGGTTGACCGTCTGAAATTAGGCTGGACTCTTTCGCCAGCCTCTCTCAATGATAGACCATGGTTTATCACATGGTCTATAATGGTGGCTTTTCATCCGTGACAACAGCTCTTACTCCCCTTTGAACAGCACCACGCATTCTTACTCCTCTTCCCCTAGCTCTCCCTCTCCCTTTCCCTTTCCCTTGTCCTGGTCAAACTAGTCCTCTCCCTCGTCTAACTAGTCCTCTCCATCGTCCAGGCATTTTCTTTCTTTTTCCTCTGTTTGGTTCTGTGCTGCTTTGAACAAAACTAATCCAAAGAGTGAATTTTTTATTGTGTATGTCCATGTAATGGAAATCTTCAACATCTGGCTATGTCTCTGATTGAGATTGGAATCAGCTATTTCTTACTGTAATGATCAGTCATTTAAAAATGCTTATCAGCTGTATGAATTTTTTTTTTTCAATATTTGTTTCAATACTTTTGAGCGGATATTGTTGAAGTAGAGGCTTTATACTGTATCTTTGGTTTGGAACATTGGGTCTTCATTTCTGGCAAGCTGCGTTAAAGCATTTGTAAAAAAGACTATAAAGATCCATGATTTTGGTATCGGGTATGCTTATATGTAAAGAAGATGTAGGGATTCTAGAAACGTGTTAATTGACAGCATTTTGTGTGAAAACAACATGAATTGTGTTAATGGTATGGCCACAACAGACAAATGTTGTGCTAGTTGTGTTCAGAGTTTTGAAAATGTGATTACAGATTGGACAAAAGGATGTTAGCAATTGAAAAAAACTGTAATATAGAAAGCATGCAAAACCAATCCTCATTTATGTGAAAATATAACACAAACAATAAAACAAACGTATTTTAAGATTGAATAACTAATATAATTACATTTTTAAAACCTGTTAGATGCTGGTGGCATGATAATATGTAATAATATAGTCGCATTAAGTGTCTTATTTTTAAAGGTTTCTTCTAAGAATTCACCCAAGTACAATAACAATGTCAAGAATTGGTTTAGTTCATCGAATTGAAATAAGGGGTCAGTGATTGAACCAACATGTTAAAACATCAGAACACTGTAAATTTGTTAAAATAGACCAAAATCATTAAGGAGGAGACGACATTAAATATTCAGGAACTGTGGTTCAGTCAGACTCCTCCTGCTGTTCTCTGCAAACTTGACATTAGTACGTACAACCTTATCAAAGAGAGGCTGAAACAATTCAATAGACTTCAAGTTAATTTTTATGAAGTATTATTTCATCGATTACTGTGATGGCAAACTGGTACAAAATTGTAGTCTTTCTTTCTCACATATTTCTGGGGTAAGTTAAATTCTGTAAGTATATATACATGATGTAATATTCCTCTAATATGAATATGATATGCTCATCAGTGCTGTTATACATTAGGGTGTGATTCTCTGGAAAGTGTTGAACAAAATACAAGAGTTCAAACTGCTGTTGAAGGAGAAGCTGTAACAATCAACTGTCAATATGAAACCACTGATATATCACCAACTCTCTGCTGGTACCAGCAAAAAGTAAATGGATTTCCAGAATACATGCTGAGCAAATTTGAATATCAGTTCATTTAGTGGTGATCTCAACACAATTTCAAAATCATTTCCACTGACAATCCAGGATGTGTGTGTGTCTGACTCTGCTGTGTATTACTGTGCTCTGATGACCATAATGAGTGAAACACACTCAACACTCATACAAAAACCATGTGTATCTGGGTGTTGTTAACAGTGCTTAGCATAAGTTAATATACCATGCTAAAGTTGACTAAAAAGAGGAATAAAAAAAGAATCTTTTGGAAATTAATCTTAATGCCTTAATTTAAATTTTTTTTGGGAAAAATTCAACCTTTAAGGAGACCAATTTTTTTTGTGAATGAATAATGTATCGTAAATAAATAAATGTTCTTCCTTAAAATACAGGGGGCGTAAGTAACACCCTATGTTAAATTCCCATAAAGGCAGGCAGATTTTTTATTTCTAAAGGCCATTATTTCATGGATACTATGCATCCTGATAAAGTTCCCTTGGCCTTTGGGATTAAAATAGCCCCACATCATCACAGGAGATTGGCATGGGGTACTTTTCATAAGATCATCTCTCAATGCAAATCAAACCAGGTATTTTACCTGAAATAAAACCATGTCAATCTCTAGGTATGGAACTTTATCAGAATGCATAATATCCATGAAATAACTGGCCTTTAAAAATAAAAATCTGCCTGCCTCTATGGGAATTTATGGTGTACTGAATTATGCCCCCTGTATTTTACGGAAGAACATTTATTTATTTATGATACATTTGTGTCCTTAAAGGTTGGATTTTCCCTCATTTTTTAAATTAAGATCAATTTCCAAAATAGTTTTTTTTTATTCCTCTTTTTAGTCAATTTTAGCATGGGTGTATTCACTTTGCTAAGCACTGTATTCGAATCAGCAGTGACTGCATTGAACCTTCAAAATTTTTTTTAAAAAAAAATCATGTACCATACTTTGTTACTTTTTTGTGTTACTGTGCTATCTGATCGATATAAATAACAAATGTTTTGTTTTATTTATTCTACAACTTTTTTTGGTTTTATGTTACAATTGTAGGATTGAAAATAATCAACGCATTCTCACCCCAAGGCGTCATCTAACTGACAATTTTGACCATGCTTCAATATTCGACGCTAAAGGTACCCTTTAGCGTCAGTTAGTTGACGCGATCCCATGGCGTCATCTAACTGACGCTAAGGGTAACGCGTCAGTTAGATGACGCGGGTAGGTTTAGGTCTGGGTAGAAGGGCGTCATCTAACTGACGCTAAGGGTAACGCGTCAGTTAGATGACGCCCTGGGATCGCGTCAACTAACTGACGCTAAAGGGTACCTTTAACGTCGAATATTGAAGCATGGTCAAACTGATTCCCAAGGCGTCAGTTAGATGACGCTGTTGTGGCAAAAACTTCTGTTAAACATCATCACTGCGTAAGAGACACTCAGAGTCAAATTAATAAAAAGAGAAATATTTATTCTTGCAAGAAGGCCCAGTCGCCATCACAGCTGTTACATTCTGTGAAGTGAGTGGCGCCCACCAGGAAGACATGAGACAGCTTTTATACTCTTTTCAAGGTTCCTTCTCACTCGTTGTACTTTTCCACCCAGATAAGGCCCCCACTTCTGTTCAGTTTCTACTTAATAACACAAACTGGTACTGGAATAAACCAGCCAAATCTGACCATTCCTAAGGTCGAGATGTCCTGTCCCATATATTCCTGAAACGTCACGCACAAGCACGTACACACATATACTTTTACACATTGAATAGATTAGGAATAAATGACTATTAAAATTTTTTCCACAACAATCCCCACTTTTTATCATTCTGATTACCCATAATCACAATAATAAACAAAAAGACAAATTTTAAGTCATATCATCACACTACTCTTCATCTCTGTTTTCACATAACTGATCACTCTTCTTAAACATTTGTGAAAATAACATTTTGAAAAGAAAAAGCTTAGGCTGTTTTTGTAAGGATAGTCCCTTAAGTATTAGCAAGCAGATAAAGAATTCAACTAAAGCCGGGCTAGATAAACAATCACTGTTGTTGTACCCCAAGCATAGCTTGACCCTCAGTCACCTTAGTTAAATAAGAAATAGTGTACAGACTAGTTAGAAAAACAACAAATCATCAATCCACAGTGGTTACATCAAAATATAAAGTATAAGAAAAGTATAATAAAACCCTTCATTTCAAAACCCTCTCCTTGTACCTTATCACATAGCGGATAAGCACAGCTTTTAACCATCTGTTCATAACAAAAACATTCATAGGAAGAAGAAAAAGAAAAGAAAAACAAACACCAAATGTCTAACACATGTCACTGTAGCTTCCACTACTAGAATCATCTTCATCACATTTCTTGTCATTGTCATCATCATTTGGATAAAACTGTCATTTTACCAATTTAACTGAGCTGGAAACACACAATATTGACAATCCTACCCCGAAACCCCAAAGAGTAATCAAACAATCCATTCATTTTCCTAAAATACTTTCTAATTAATCAGTGACCAATCAAATCTCGTTGGCGTTGTTTAAGGTGAGATGTTTGGACGGTGGTGTTGCAATCTCCATCCTTGCAACCTTGTTTGTGGAGTGGACCATAGCCTCTGTCACCTGTGAATGGAGATCTTAAGTGTTTTGTTAGTGCTGCTGGTCGTCCTTCTGGTGTGACCTGTGGAATTTTCACCATTTGTTTACTGATTATATACATTATTAGTTCCAAATTTATTCTCAACATCTGGCCACTCCAACAACCTGAAACTCATTCAACTATTACATTAACATTCAACCCACTTTGCTCATGTCAACAACACAATATTTATACATTTTGGAACAGAATCATTCTGTTAGCTGCAATCCAATCTGACATTCTGTGAAAGGAAAATTTTAAGTTATGCTCCGCTCCATTCTCTGGAAAGAAAACAAAATGTCGAGGTTATTTTCAGATAGTAAAACTACACGTAGTTTCTTTTGTCTACTGTTCTCCCGGGGCCTTCGATACCCTGGCGTTTCCTGTTGAAACAAGTCCTGCAAATACATTTACAGAAAGCAAATTTTGTTTGGGACGGCCTTTACCCAATTAAACCCAGTGTCCTCCCCACATATATTGTCCCTTTATAAAACCATATTTTGTCCCCCCTTTTTGATGCACGACTCAACTCGTGCATCAAATTAACATAACATTTAACATATTGTTTTGATAAAGTTTGCATCAACATTAACCCAAACGTTGTCCTTCAGACAAATTTCCTCCAGACATCTTTATCTGCCTCTGAAACAAGATATTACACACTTAAAGCCACAATCTCATCTGCTCATCGAAGTATTTGAAGGGCAAAGGCCCTTGGTCTCACAGCTTATCCCGCTTTTCAGGCCTGTTGTTTGGTCTCTTAATTCAGTCATCTACAAACATTTTCAAAGTCATCAATTGTTTCTATCAAGTCAGGTCGTGCTGTACAGACTTGGTCACTTGTCAGTCAAATAACTCATCCTTCTGCCACAATAATCATACATTTTTAGGGGCTCTCTTGATAATTTCATGTTTGACTTAGCCAATATGTCACTTTGTTGTTGCCATCAAATCTATAACATTTTCATTTATCTCAGCCCATGCCAGATTGTGATCTACAACTCCACAATTCCAATTTACACAAATACTTAAACTGATCCAGAACGTAATTCAAATCAACAAAAAGTAATTAATACCAGACAGAGCTTGATGACCAATCAACTTAAAGCTCGCCCTATGTTCTGTATCATCTTTTATCGGATCCACTCACAATTATCGCCTTCTTTAAAATTTTGTCATTTGCCTCAATCCATCTGTAATGATGAAACACTATACTCACTATTCAGGCGGAATATTAGTACCCTAAACTAATACATACAAGACCTAAAGTGCTGTCACCATCACACACACTCATACTAGACACACATATGTTAACTGCTCATTTTCAATGTTCGCTTTTTTCAATATTAACTCTTTCTTTTATATATTATTGCTAAAAAGATTTAAATTTTAAATAAGATTTTAAACTTCCCATTTTTCTGTAGCTTTTACCTAATTTTACATGGTCTCTTAACCAGTTCCAAAGCATGTCTGTTCATTATTCATTAGATTTTCAGTCTGCTGGGTTGCTTTGTTTAATTTTTTCCTTATCATTATTTTGCTTCAGCTTGCTCTAGCAGGCCGACAACAGAAAGACAGACACAGTTTACCATGCCTTCCTCCACTCAAACAGTCTCTCTCTCTCTTATTAACAAATAATAATTACATTAAATTAATCACTATCCTTTTACCATTAAATTTTGTTATCCAGACTTTTCTCAAATCAAAAACTGTCTTCACCTTTAGCCACCCACCATGTCAAACGACCTTCAGGAGTTAAAACATATTAGTTCAAAATCAACACTTCTATAAATTTTCTTATTCTTGCCCATGAGGCAGCCAATACATAAAAAAAAATTTGTTCCTGTCTCCCATCACAAACAATGGCAATCCCCTCATGTTTCAGGTGGCTCTTGAACTCCCCCATAGCTCTTTATCTATAATTTTCTCTTCAGGGTGTTGTCCCCTGGCATAATTGCAGATACTTGTCACAATGAAAAACAAGCGTACGATTATGCGGTTTCTTCTGGCAAGTGGTATAGAGGAACTCACATTCTCTTGGGTCAGACTGCCACAACTCGTCACAGCGCATCTCACCTCTCAATGCTCTGCTGACCCCAGTGGCCTCCAGTAGTCAGCGCTCAACTCTCACTACCTTTCTTGCATGTACCACACCCCGTCCTGAGGTGCCCAATGTCCGTGGCCCCCTGCGTTAGGCTGTCCCCTGGCCAGGAGAATCATCCCGTCATTGAGTAGCCAACGTACACACTGGTACCGCTCTTTCCCATCACTCAATCAGTTTCCTTTAACAGAACTCAGCTGCTTTCTGGAGCTTAGGAAAGGCACGTTCAAGAGTCACCAGAGCCATTCTGATTGCCTAATAGTGTTCACAGGGAGACAGGTTAATAACAGCAGTATTTAATCACTTAAATCCATTAACCATCTTAAAATCATCAACCTAGCTACTTAGATTATACTCAGTGAATTTAGTTCACAACCATACATTCAGTGTACTGTTACTGTACATCTGTAGCTGTAGCCATCGGGCCTGTTTCAATGGTGGAGACTTTAGATAAGACAAAGAAGTTACTGGTCCTAAAATAAAATAATCAAAAATGTTATTTCTATCATTTAAGGTCTGCATTATTATTTTAAAGACTTCTTTAAAGTTGTTCAGTTTTACATTTAAAACATTCACCAATACAAATTGCCCTCTTTATGGCAATGGTTTCTTTAACATCTCTGTGTCTGATTTTTCAACTGAAACACTGTGCTTTACTATAAATAGCTTATTATTACTTATGACACAGGGTCAGATAACAGCCTGTTAGCTGAAAGTGACTGAGAGAGACTCTGAGGCATTCAGGACAGGTAAACTGTTCTCTCAAATATTTCTAATCATCAAACTTTTATCTATAATCTTTTAACTATCCCAGCTTAAGGCATCTTTGCCAGAAATGACATTTGTTTCCAAATAAACATCATTTTATAGTTGTCTTTTGCCCATACAGCCACAGCACACATCAGATTCAGATAAGCAAGCTGTTTCATTACAGCTCCTAACAAACTTATCTTTTAAAAGCAAAACATCAGCTTCTAGTTCTCTCATGGTCAACACTTTTCAAGCTGTTTGTTTAATCAGATGCCTTTTACATTTTACATTTTAGGAACTGTTAATTCAGTAGCCTACTGCCTCTGCTTATTTGATCTTAATTAATTATTCTAGTTCTATATAATCTAAACCCTTTTTAAAATGTTTAATTAAAACACAATCATCCTTTTAGTTACTTTTTCCTTTCTGCAACTCACATTTGTTGTCATTATCCATAATTTTACATCCAACTGTATTCATCAATTCACTTATAAGAATTACTATTATAGATATTTTCAAAGAATTCACTTATAAGAATTCAATCTTTTGACCTTGTTTTTTTCTCTTATTCTTTCTCAGACGAAAATGTTAATATCGTCTTCCCTTAAACACTGATCTACTTTCAAACCCACATTATTACCAGAAATGTGTCACTATCACATTTTCAAACACTTTCTTAGTGGGTATTTACATGTTAAATGGTCCTGCTGACCACAATTTAAACACTCTCCATCTGCTCTAACTTACTGCACACCCTTGAAGCAGTGTGTTCCATTGAGGAATGCAAACAGAGCCACTGATAAGCAGTTCTCTGTATTCTTTTACAGTCCACCAATGGTGGATTCACTCATAGACGAATCATAATCTTCATCATTATTATTGGCACAACATTAATTCTCATAAGCTGCATCGAAATGCTCATTATATTCTAATTTGTTTTCCATATCTTTCATTTTACTAATTTGCTATTATCATCAACACTGATTACAGAACAAGTGCATATCTAACATCCAAAAAGCCGGGCTGAATAAGAAGACACTGCTCCTGTACTCTCGACCTTGATCGAACCCTCAGTCACTCCTCAGATATTAAATACAGACATTGTCTGCAATCATAAACACCAGGATATGCTACCCCATTATAGACCCCTTAGGTTCAAAAACAATGTTTGTCAAACTAAAACTAAACCTAATTTCAATCTTTATTTTACCATTAAAAATATAGAATTGTTCCCCATACTGCTTAAAACATTCTTCATGTCATGTTAATTCCTGTCAATCATACAATGCCTTATTTTATTCTAAAACTGTATTTTCATACCAATTAAACAGTTAATTTGACTTCCATAAATTCTGTCAGACATTTTATTTTCATCACATATAGTTTTCTACTATATTTCTTCTCAATCTTCCCCTACATGCCACTTCTTTCTGTATTCTCTCCTTTCTTTTCTCAAACATGCCAGTTCCTTCATTATCTAACCAGTACAGGATTGTTTGCACAATCCCCACACAAACATATCTCACACACCAACCTTCTTGCTTTCCCCTTTTCCCTCTTCCACCAAGTCTACACTTACAGTTTCACTCTATATTTATATCACGCTATCACTCTATTTCACACAGACAGCCTTATTGCTGCTTGCTACTTCAATCCATATCATATAAATTTAAGTTCTTAAGACATCTAATGTCATGCATCCATTTACTGGATGAAGAAGTAAAAACCCTTATTTCTCCTGGCAGTTCGACTTTTTTATCTTCAAGCCAACAATCCATTATCTGTTCACATTTTTACAATAGTTTTTTAGAGATTTTACAAATTTTTTACAGATTTTATCAGTTTTTTCAATGTCTAACATACATTTTCCCCCCATACTTTTCCTTATTCTACAGAAAACCGGTGTATCAAATTTGGCATGCTTACCCTGAGATTTTCCCATAGTGGCTGTCTCTGTTACTCTGTGGATTTTCCGTTCGACGCTGCGTCTAATAATCTGATGGACGTCTCCACCAGATCTGATCCCGTCACCCCAGATCAGAGAGGGCGCACTCAGTGCTCCTTGCAGATCGATTAACTCCCAGTAGCCTGCTACGTGAAGATCCCCTGATTTTGCAAAACTGTCACCTTCTGACTTGTTTTCCAAAACGCACCTCACGCAGTTAGCCCCACTGTATTAACCCTGACCCGCCCGTAAGTCTCAATTGACCCCAATACGCTGCTGTACGAAGATCCCCTGATTTTACAAAACCGTCACCTTTTGACTTGTTTTGCAAAAGGCACTTCGCACAGTTAGCCCCTATTGCCTCAGTACTCTTGACTTACGCCACAGAAACGAACAGACACAGCCACTATGTTTTTTTTTTTTTTCCCACAAATTGAAAAATATTTTAGCCCATAAGAAAAATATTTTAGCCGTCTCTTACCAGAGATGTCTTGAGTTGCCACGGGTTCGTTTTCATCCGATTCCAGTGGAGCTCCTCCTGGCCCTGATAGCGGTCGGCCCCTCTCTCTGAAACTTACGAGGTAGAGCTGGAACTGCTCAGTCCAGGTGGCCAAACACCGTCCGCTCTCAGGTCCAGGAGGCACTGCCAAGGAATCCCACTTCTGTGACACCAATTGTTGTGGCAAAAACTTCTGTTAAACATCATCACTGCGTAAGAGACACTCAGAGTCAAATTAATAAAAAGAGAAATATTTATTCTTGCAAGAAGGCCCAGTCGCCATCACAGCTGTTACATTCTGTGAAGTGAGTGGCGCGCACCAGGAAGACATGAGACAGCTTTTATACTCTTTTCAAGGTTCCTTCTCACTCGCTGTACTTTTCCACCCAGATAAGGCCCCCACTTCTGTTCAGTTTCTACTTAATAACACAAACTGGTACTGGAATAAACCAGCCAAATCTGACCATTCCTAAGGTCGAGATGTCCTGTCCCATATATTCCTGAAACGTCACGCACAAGCACGTACACACATATACTTTTACACATTGAATAGATTAGGAATAAATGACTATTAAAATTTTTTCCACAACAACGCCTTGGGGTGAGAATGGGCTGACATTTGAAATGAAAAAAGACATATGCTTTACTGTGTTCCACCCCCTCTTTCTACCACAAGGACCATTTGGAGTTCCCAAAGGCATAGAGGAGTTACATGCTGGGTCTGATAGTGATCAAGGCCTGTAGGCCAAGATGTTTGTACTTTGGGGGTCTATGAATTGTCACACCTTTAGAACAATGGGGGAAGTGTAATTATCTGATTGGTCAGTTTGAATGTCTCACATTTGGGTTTTAGTCACATAGTCAGGGAAAGGATAAAACAAGATTGAACTGTTGCTCTGTCTCTTTTATGCTCTGGCGCTCTGATTCTCTGGGTCCCTCTTGGGGTCCCTCTTTTACTCTCTCTCTCTCTCTCTCTCTCTCTCTCTCTCTCTTAGGTAACATTTTACATACATGCTGGGTACAATTAATTATATAAGTTAACATTATCTCATACATCTATTTTGTAACTATTTTAAGTGTAACCATAACCACATTTTGTCATTAAACATTTTCAATTATAAATAATGTGCTAAATGGGTTTGATTTGGTATTGACTTTGAAGTGCTACCTATTGCAATACAATATTGTCACTCATATAGCAACGCTCTCCCACATATTAAGCTATTGTAACTGTGCTTATTTCCGTCGTTGGTATTAGTGGCAGTGGGTGGAATAGACAAGAAATGTACAGTTTTCTACCATCTTGCTGATAACGTTTCTTTAGTCATTCGGCAGTCTTGCAGCTTGAACCCCTGCAGGAAATCCATCCTTACACAATTATGTTGGAAGTTGCCTCAAATGGGACACTGATGCTACAAATATTTTTAAAGGTTTTGTAAGCGAATGCAAAGTTTCTCGGGGAACACACTCAAAAAAATAACTCTTTGAATGAACATAAAAAAATCATGGAAAGGATTTCCACATGAACTTGCTTTATTTCAGCATTATGTAATTCTGTTATTCCAATTTAATGTACTTACGTTGGGTCCACTTAATTTATTAAGGTTGATTCAATTTATTTACTATGGTTGCGCACAGCTTAATTTATTAGTGTCAGCCCAAATAGTTTGCAATGTTTTAGACCCACTGATATGATTCAGGTATTGTAGTTCATATATTCATTCATCCAATGTAATATAATATAATTTAATATAATTTCTAGATTACAGCCAAATATTTGCCACCAATAGGTCTTTTTAGCATCTTAAATGATAAGATGTACATGCTTCATCAGGCAAAACATTTGTACCCCCAAAGTACAAAACATCAGTCTTCACCCATAACCAAATGCTCCACTCTTCTTCACAATGGTAACCCACTGTAATTTAAATGGTTCTAATAGTTTCAATGTAATTGAGCATTAAACACAATTACGCACTATCAAGTCTTCCCCTTTTCTCATTTTCTCAAAAACACATAAAATAACTTAATTTCAACATTTATTCTCTCTTAATTGAACCATATGCAAAGCATGCTGGGAACTAACAAGCACCGCCCAGTTTCAGGCCCCATCCACACTACTACGTTTTCGTTTAGAAACGGAGACCTTTTGCTACGTTTGCACCTCCCGTCCAGACTAAAACGGCAAAAACGAAGACCTAAAACGGAGAAGTTTAGAAACGCTGCAGACCCGTTTTGCGTTTTGAATCTCCGGAGGGCGTTTTAGTGTAGACGGGTCAAAACGCAGGACTTTAGAAACGATGACGCAGTCGGCTCTCTGATTGGGTGTCATCAGTGATGGCGTATCCTTACCTGATGCTATAACGTTAACTGCCAACATGCGCCGGAGGCAAGCTATTATTCCAGCGATCTGTGACAATTCCCATGCCGTGTGCAGCGCCGGTATCGACCGTACATGGAGCGTTGGTTTTGGGTTAAGCCGAGAAGAACCAGCGCATGGTGGGATCATTTTATCAATGAAGTTGTGTTGTGTTTACACCGGCACGCGCATGCCCAGTGTAGGTGAATGGTCACGTGATCCGCGTTTTCAGTCGTTTTAGTGTGGACGGAGATCAATTCTGATACAGCTAAAACGCTGGTGTGGACGGAGATCGTATTCGTTTTAATTCTCCGTTTCTAAACTAAAACGCAGTAGTGTGGATGGGGCCTCAGTTAATGCAACACAAATCAATCATTTCTTCTCTAGTGCAGCTCAACCAGGCCTCGCACCTTTTCTTGCATATTCTGTGGGCAGAGATTATTTAAATGAGTTGCATTGTGACTTCATAAAATCAGGGAAAATCACATTGTAGTCCAAAGAGTCATTTGTTGTAGTTCTTGGAAAGTGAATTCTGTTAAATAAAGTATACCTTTGGAGTGGACTTGGTGCTTTGTAACCTTGCGGATCTTTTTTATGCTCAAACAGCACAAACTAAGGTTGAAAAAGTCAAAAAGCATAATAGGACTCTTTTAAATAATAGTAGCCTACCTAGTTTCGTTTGTCTATCACAATCTTTAAAACACTGCAATCTCCAAAAAAAACTCCACACCCCCTCCGGGAGCATGTCTATAGGCTATTATTCTGGTGTATTGTGTGTTGTAGTTACTGCTTTGGTTTATTGCTTAGTTTTTATTTCACATGTCACTTTGGATAAAAATGTTAGAAATATATAAATTCACCACAGGGAGGCAGTATTCCTCAAAGTGTCTTCAAAGAGACATGACTTGAAGACCTGAAATATCAACAGAAATACAGTAGAGGAAACAGAGATCTACAGTCAGAAGACTGAGAGACACATTCATTAGAGCACGTTAAAATATTAATATCTTTATCATCTCAACAATGGAAAAATGCGGGATTAGTACTCTTTTCCTCACAGCACAGATATTTGGTAAGAAAGATCATAATTTAGTTAATTTAGATAATTTAGATAATATTTTAGTTTATATGTGAGTTAATTAATATATGTAAATGAGTAATAGTTAAATGTTTTTTTTCAGCGTGCTGGGGGCAAGACCCGAGTTGAACAACCTTCACGAAAACTGACTGTAAATGAAGAGGATAAAATCACTTTAATGTGTAATTACACTACCAGAGCTACAAATGCAGATATGTATCTCTTCTGGTACAAACAGCTACCAAACAAATCACCAACATTTATTCTTAATAAATATACATTTGGTGAAGGAACTACTGAGCCTGAATTTAAGGAGAGATTTTCTGCAACATTGAACTCCACATCAAGATCAGTTCCTCTGACAATCCAGGATGTGAGTGTGTCTGACTCTGCTGTGTATTACTGTGCTCTGAGGCCCACAGTGACTCAAACACACTCAACACTCATACAAAAACATGCAAAACAATAAATAAAAACTCTCTAACTTTGCCAAAGTAACACTAATCCATTAAAAATGTATATTTCATAAAGTTAGAATCCTATCACTAATAAAAAAATCTCTTTTCTTTTAACAGAGTGCAGTTCTATTATGTGTTGGATGTTGCTGATTTTTAGTCAGCACATATAGGTCCCCATCACACACTACCAGTACTTAATGAAGTTCCTAAACGTAAGTTAGGGAGGAGCGAGCCAATATAATCTTTCAATCAACAGCCTACAGCCTATATAAGCAGCCGCTTACCTCTCCCTGGCATCAGCTGTTCCAGTATCAGCTGTCCCAGTATTGCCGCACGGAATAACGTCCGACATCCCGGAAATCCAGCTCTTTCCTTTAGACGACGATTGACAAGCCTTCCTGGGACACAGCCAGTCACACCCCGCGTGAGATCGGATCTTACGGATTATCTTCATGAGGGTTCCGATCGAGAAATCCAGCACGCATATAAACCACGTTCCAAAGGCAACGCTCTCCTCCATCTTCAAGATCGCCAGTTTCAACCGAGCCTCGTCCATCTTCTTCTCTCCACTCTTCCGCTGCTAATACACTGATTCCACCCATTTCAAAATGTTTGGTCAACAGCCTATGTCAAGTTATCCAGCTCCGGAATCCATTTCTCCTGCAGATCATCAAAAGCTCAACTCTACGATCTTTTCATCAGTTCTTACAGTTCCAGCATTCTATCAAACACTTCAACATTTTATAAAAGTAAGACTAGCACCTCTTCTACCTCCGTTTCTCTCCCGGTTCGGCGTTTTCGAACCCACACAATCCAAACGGCGCCAATCCAAAGGCCGCCGGCGCCGCCGCGGCTCGCACTTCCTGGTCCGCCGGTATTTCCACCCGGCCAGCAACAGCGGCCGCAAAAACAGTTCCGCTTCTTCTCCGGCTCTCACAAACTTCATGCAGTCAGCCCCACTCCCCAGGCCATGCCAGCCATCTTGGACACCAGCAGTGTTGGGGAGTAACAGAATGCATGTACCGGCGTTACGTATTCAGAATACAAATTATGAGTAGGCCCATTTGTATTCCATTACAGTTACAATTTAAATAGTTGGTATTTAGAATACAGTTACATTGTTGAAATCAATGGATTACATTACGATACTTCAGTTTCACGAGTTTAGTCACTCTCTAAACAATTCAAAACGAAACAAAACAAACTGCCTTCTGCTTATGTAATCTGTATAAATTGCACATTTCTCTCTGGCGCGTCCTATAGCATAATGCAAAGATCGCGAGTCAGCATCGTCAACTTCATCTTTGCAGGCGACAGTGACACAGACAGAAACCCTTGTTTATTAATAAACAATTAAAATATATCCTTGCTATATTTGACATATTCATAATCAATACTTTTGCCGACTCTTTGTGATAGCTTTTAGGTGATTTATTGGCAGCGCTATCCCTACAACGCGTCACCACCGCATCAACATTCCGCATTCCTACACTTATAAAATGCAGTTCAATGTGGAAGTAATCCAAGTATTCAGAATATGTTACTCAGATTGAGTAACTTAACGTAACAAATTAAATTTGGGGCATGTATTCTGTAAGGAAACACGTTTGAAAGTATCCTTCCCAACACTGGACACCAGTCAGTAAAGTGACCCTCCGTTCAAAATTCATTTACTTTTCTCAACACTAACACTTGCTCCTCAGGTACAATCCACTTGCCAGCCCATTCACTCTCAACAGCAGCCCATCTTCCAGCTCCTAACAATGCAGTCGCCATGGAACCACCTCCAGTCCCAGCCCATCTCTGTTCCCTAATTCTATCTGGTGCAACTATCGATCTTCTCTACTGACTTCCGTCCCTCAAGATGAATCTCATCACACTGGAACCAGTGTCCTTACTGGGGAGCCTTGGACCTCGAACTATATAACAGAGTCTTAGGCGTTCGAAGCCCTTCTTGCGCCATCTCCAGGTCTATCATTCATTCTACTTCACAATGTCCCCAAACCAACCCAGATCTTCCAACCCATCCAGCTCCTTTCCAAGAAAAATCCACTTCATATGTCCCTCGAACAAGGAATGACCGTAACCAGATTTTTACCTCAGTTTCAGGCAGACAAGTGTGCAACAGCTTTAATTCATCACGTTGCAACAGGCAACAATGCCACTTCCTCCATGTCTGTAATTTCTGTGTGGCAGAGCTCACGCTCGTCCTATGTGCCCTGTGCGCCGCCTCAGCTAACTTTAACCGTCGACATTCTTAGCATCTGCCTAACCATTCTCCGCTCAGGTCTTTTTCTCCTAACAAAACAAGAACCCTAGACGCCATGTTCAATTTTGCTTTCTTCCGATCACCAAATCAAATGCTAGGTCGATGGTCGTCCCACGCCTTCTGTTTCCCTGGCTATTTTCTCCACTGCCGCTGCAGTGATGTCTCCTCTGCTCCCGCAGGAGCTCATTTTTTCAGCGAGCATTGGTCTCCCAGCGGACGTAGCATGCATCTGTTTCTTCCTTCTCTGTCCAGCGAGCATTGGTCTCCCAGCGGACGTTGCATGCATCTATCTCTACTCTTTTCCATCCAGCGAGCATTGGTCTCCCAGCGGATGTACTATGTACTTATCTCCACTCTCTCCCGTCCAGCGAGCATTGGTCTCCCAGCGGACGTTGCATGCATCTATCTCTACACTCTTCCGTCCAGCGAGCATTGGTCTCCCATCGGACGTAGTATGCTTCAGTTTTCTCTCTCCTCATCCAGCGAGCATAGGTCTCCCAGCGGATATTGCATGCATCTATGTTTCCTCTTTCCCATCCAACAGGTATCGATTTCCCAGCGGACCGCAAGAAATCTCCAGTCCGGGCTTCCATAAAACGGTAGGGCCCATCAGCCCGACGCCGTGAGCTGCTCCCGTCGGAAGCTACATTGGCCCTCCTGGTTGGGCATTCCCAAATCTTGTTGCCCCTCATTCGTCAACCAGTAGGGCCCGTCCGCCCAGCGCAGTGAGCGGCTCCCACCAGAGGCAACACGGGCCCTCCTGGTCAGACGGCATAAATCACGCTATTCATCGGCCGATAGAGCTCGCCTGTCTGACGCAGTGAGCTGCTCCCGTCAAGAAACGGGGCGAGCCCTCCCGACTGTTTGTTCGAAATTACGACTGTTCCCCGTTCGGGAGCCAGCAGGCCCTCCTGGTCCAGCAACCAGGCTTATTCTCAACATGCCAGCCCTTCTAAACATACGTTCGTTCAGATCTGCATAACATTAGACAAGCACAACAAACACTAGCATCCCTCTGAGTCTGGACCGCTTCTCCCTACCATTTGCATCTCCCCGCTTACCTAGCCCCGCAGGGCGTGTATTCATCTGGATGCAGTGAGAGCTCTCCCTTTTCGGATGTGCGTGACCTACCACTCCTGGAGTGGGGTCTCCCATCCGAATCGCCGTGTGGGCTCCCCCGTTCAGATGCATCTTAGGCTCTCCGTTCGACTTGCTGTGTGGGCTCTCCCGTTTTGATCGCCAAGTGAACTCCCTATTTATACATATGGGGAGGCTCTCTCCTTCGAAACGCGGGAGCTCTCCCGGTCGAATCGCAGTATGAGCTTTCCGTTCGGGCGCCGTGGGGGCTCTCCCTTTCCGATTTGCTGTGTGATCCTTCATGTTTTTTAACCATGGAGGCTCTCCCGTTCGGATCGCAGTGTGGGCCCTCCTATCCGAAAAACAGGACTGGAGGTACCAAGGATCGTACGTCCCTTGAACGCGACGGGCCATTATGTCTTTACGTGATCTCCGCCCCCTGCGTCAGAAGGATGGTAGTTCTGCTTTTCCTATGTATACCGTAGGCTCCCTCTTGCTGCGTAGGGAGTTTCGCTTCAGATACTGGTGGCCCGTTTTGCTTTTTAGGGACGAGGACCTTCTTCCCCGTTTGTGACATCTGGAGCCCCTATGTTCTCTAACTCCATGGAGCTCCATGTCATGGATGTGGCAGGGCGTTCTCCAACCACGTACTCAAACCTCCAGTCCCAAGATACTCCCGCAGGAGTAATTTCTGAAAGTCACTGCCGCAGCAGTGCAGCGGAGAGATGTACCCCAGTCAAATTTCCACAAGCCGTTTCAGTTTCGTTTCACTCCACAACGAACGCAGGCACTCTTTCAAACACAGCTCCCGCCGGAGCTCCATTAATAGCCCACATGGTGGGCATAGTAGGGAGATGCAGTTCCAGCCAGGAGCCCCACTAAACAGTCCCTCCAGGATTTCGCGATGTCGCGATCGCAACTATTAACGCAACTTCAACAAATCCACGTGAATTCAGTGCGCCTTGCAATTTTGAAAAATCACGCAACTTTTCTGCAACTTTGACCAATCATCGCGCCACGGTCTCCTGCAAAGCGTCGTCATACGTCAGCAAACTCACTTGTTTTGTTCAGAAGACGCAGCAGACGTGGGCTGCCAACGTCTTACATTTAGGCTACCTACAAAAATAACAAAAAAGGCCAGTGTTGCCAACTTAGCAACTTTGCAGACCCCTTTAGTGACATTTAAAAAATAAAAAAAAAACGAGTAGAGACAAATCTAGCGACTTTTTGGACAAACCTCAGTAACCAAATGTTGCCAGCACAATCCTGCGAGCGCGAGGTTTGCTTTCTCCCTGCCATCACCTCTCTGCGTCCCTGTTCAGTGAACGGCTGAGAGGAGCAGCAGCTCAGCCGCTGACAGACATGAATGAGCAGTGTTGTTTCCACGGACTTATCACTTATCAGCTTCTCTTTTGTTTTAGATTTGAATAATTGAGTTTGACCATTTTATTTTCCTTTCTTTTCTTGTTTGTATCACTTGTAATAGGCTACTCACTATCACAGAGCATTAGTTCACCCAGTTCCCGAACTCTCTCAATTCAGATAATTTTAATTTTTACACATAAAAAATAGCTAGGCCTACTCGTTCTATTGTCTGACAAAAAAATTAAGGAAATGAGAACAGCTTTATTGGATATTCGGCTATATTATATTATATTAAAATACAGTATTAAACTTTTGATTTTTCCACCATTTAACTTTTGTGGCTATAAGAAAACGGTATTTTGCACTTTATTAGTAGGCTATATTGGCATCTTTCAACATAAATGCTACTTAATGTTTGTGAGGTTCTGCTCATTTACATTTTTGCAGGTGCAGATCTTGTTTTTAAAAAAAGCTTAGTTTGTTAGATTTTGTTGTCTTTAAATCGTTTGTTTTGCCTTTATAAGGTTACTAAAGGTTAGTTAACTGGTTTTGTTCTCATTAACGTGTGTTACAAAGTGAGCACGTTTGTCTCTGAAGTAAATTCTGGACTACAATAGAGCAGATGGTGAACAGTGTTTTCTGTGGGACATAAGTCCCTTTGGGCTGGACTTTGGGCTTTTTTTTCACTTAGTAAACCTATAACATGCACAAAAAAAGATATAGGCCTATAACACAATAAAGGAAAGGGGAAAAGCCAAAAAGCATAATATGAGTACTTTATAAGTAAAAATCTATCTACCTTTGCCGTTTTAACCTAAAAACAAATGCAGAAGAACATCGCAACTTTCATCGCAACTTTTTAGAAAAGTGGCCGCAACATCAGGCATTTTAGGCCGCAACAATCACAAAAAAGGTCCGCGAAATCCTGGAGGGACTGACTAAACATCACTGCCGCAGCAGTGTCCATCCATGCTCCATACAGCTTTCAATTTCCACTCTTTTGGGGGGTAACATACTTATGCTCCTAGGCATCCTGTATTTGATCACGTTATTCTAACTTGCTGTCCCAAATATTTATTCAACACTTTTGGGGGTATATCAGAGCTCGAGTTGAAGCTGCTTCATCGAGCCCCTCTCCAGTGGACAGCAAGCCAAATAAGTTTAACCTAATATCTTAAAGATTCTATGGGCAAACGAACTCGTTAAATGAAGTTCCTAAACGTAAGTTAGGGAGGAGCGAGCCAATATAATCTTTCAATCAACAGCCTACAGCCTATATAAGCAGCCGCTTACCTAACCCTGGCATCAGCTGTTCCAGTATCAGCTGTCCCAGTATCCCTCCACCTCCCCAAACTCCACCTTCATCTCAGGTACCTTGCCCTTTAATTACCAGGTGCTACATTTAGCCACTGGGGGGTATATCAGAGCTCGAGTTGAAGCTGCTTCATCGAGCCCCTCTCCAGTGGACAGCAAGCCAAATAAGTTTAACCTAATATCTTAAAGATTCTATGGGCAAACGAACTCGTGAAAAATGTTTTATTTTAAGGCTTGTTTTTGTGTTCAAAACTGTCACCTCCAACCAATCTTCTGCATCTGAAACCAAAAAAGGTCTGAAGACACACCTCTTCTGTGAGCACTGAACTAAAACATTAGCATTAGAGCACAGATAACATAACTGATCCATTTACTAGTCAACATGGAAAAACACCTGTTCCTGATTTTAATTCTGACTTCAGGTACAAAATGACTCCCTTTATTCATTGTAGTGATAGAAGAACAGTGTAAGAAATTATTTTGTGCAACTTGACTCAGTAATTTTCTTTTTTCTTTGTTTTAGGTGTGATGACTGCAGACCAGATTGGGCCAAATAAAGAAACTCTCGTCATAAAGAAGGAAGACGAGTCTGTGACTCTCAGCTGCTCATATGATACTAGCAGCCGTAATGTTAGACTTTACTGGTACAGACAGTATCTTAATGACGGACCTCAGTATTTAATGTGGAAAGAGGCTCGTGATTGGAGCGACACTGGGAACCCCTCTGATCCTCGCTTTCAGTCGACTACATCACAGTCATCCACTGAACTATTATTAAAGGAGTAACTCTGTCAGATTCAGCTCTCTATTATTGTGCTCTAGAGTTGGAGCCCAGTGATACAAAGTCTAT